>JAYEPQ010000004.1:38614352-38774352 GCA_036321105.1 Dracaena cambodiana
CCAATACAAGAAGGGAAGAATCTGATTTGGTTGTGAAAGAGGTGGAAGTCCAATATTCAAAAAATTAAAGGATGATGAAGGATTCAGGGGTAACAAAAAATGTGGATGCCCCTTTAAGCTAAAGGGTCAACAAATATCTGTTGAGGGGTCGGACTGGAAACTTATGTTTATCTGCGGTACTCATAATCATCCTGTAGCAAAATATCTTGAAGGACACTCATATGCAGAAAGACTATCACAAAGTGAGACTTCTGCTGTAATGAAGATGTCGAAATGTCATGTATGACCAAAAAATATCCTACATCTTTGAAGCTTAAGGATCCAAAGAATGCATCAACAATGAAGACCATATATAATGCACGACACAAGCTTCGGGTTAATGAATAAAGGAAGAATGCAAATGCAACACTTGCTATTTAAAATTTTAGAGTACAAGTACATTGAGTGGCATCACAGTAATGACCAAACCGAAGCAGTAACTAACCTCTTTTGGGCTAATCCGGTTGGTGTGGAGCTTCTACGTGCATTTTCTGGAGTTATCATCCTAGATTGTACCTATAAAACAAACATGTACAAATACCCATTACTTGAGATAGTTGGCGAAATATCCACTAATATGTCATTCTGGTGTTGCTTTTGCTTTTCTTGAAAAGGAGCGGGAAACTAACTATGCATGGGAACTTGATAAGTTGTGTGAACTATTTGTCAATGAGATTTATCCAAGTGTGATAGTAACGGACAGAGATCTAGTGCTAGTTAATGCTATTCAATCCATATTTTCAACAAGTTGACATTTACTATATAGATGGCATATCAATTGGAAAGTCTTGGCTCATTGCAAAAAAAATTTAGATCAGAAGATTGAATGGGAGAAATTTTTCTCAATGTGAAAGTCGATTATGTTATCTGATACTCTTGAGGAGTACGATGCAAATCAGAGTATACTCGTGAATGAATTCTGAGCATACCCAGATGCAGTCGATTATGTCACGAAGATGTGGTTGGATCTATATAAAGATAAATTTGTTGCTTACTGGACAAACATGTGCCTAAACAGGGATAATGTAACAACTAATCGAGCATAGAGTGCTCATGCCAAATTGAAGCGGCAACTACGAACCAGTCAAGGCAATTTCGAAAATTGCTGGAGCAACATTCACTCTTTACTTGAATTGCAACATACTGATATTAAGGCATCTTTTGAAAAAAGCCTTACAATAGTTAATCGGAATTTTATGTTGGCAGATTTTAGAGGACTCCGGGGCGTGATATCTATACATGCATTGAATTTGATTTTGAATCAATTACGAAGAGTTGCTAATATTGGAGTGGATCCAGTTGAATGCGGTTGCATAATTCGGCGTACGCATAACTTGTCGTGCGCCCATGAAATTGCAATGTATCAAAGAAACAATCGACCAATTCTATTGGAGTGCATTGACCAACATTGGCGAAAGCTTGACATGTTCCCAGTTAAAGCATCAGCAATTGAAGGTGTATGTCACCAAAAAGATGTGGAGGTTTTTATTTTTAACTTTCTTAAATGTGATAACGAGGAATGAGTTCGAAGGTTGAAGAAGTTGAATAAAATATAAAATCCAACAAGTTCTTCACTTGCAGATCCTGCTCTGAAGGTGATAGCACAGGTAGCGCACCAGAAAAGGAAGCTCGATATATCGACAAAACGGAATCCATGTGCATTCGAGTTAATTGCTTCTGAAACTGACAGTTGTTCTCTCTTGGTGAAAGTCATGCTTGTCCAAAGGAAAAGTCGGCCAATGAAGTTAATGCCAAAGCGGAAGCCTAAGCAGAAGGTAAATCTTTTACGTACAGATTTATATCTCTACTTGCTTCATAGTTGTTTAACTTTTTATTTTTTTTTCTATACAAGAATCTAACCCGGGTGAACCAACATCATTGGAACCTTTGGAGTCCGTACTTCCCCTCCTTCCGGAGCCCGAGCCCATATATCAACCAAAGCCCAAATTTTGGTATGTGGCTTCACGGCGGCCTGATTTCTTCCTCTCCTTTATCAACAATGTTGGTGATGTCAAGTTAGATGGAAGTTGTGGGTTTAGAGTAATCACAGATAGTCTTGGTATCGGGGAGGATCAGTGGGGTCAAATTTGTAGAGACTTGCTATTCGAGCTAGACGAAAATGAGTTATCCTACATTACTTTATTGAGAAGTGTCGATCGGTATGTTAAAATCCAAAAGTTAATGAACTATTTGATAGAATTTCCAAGGGCAGACCACTGAATGACGATGCCCAACATGGGTCACCTGATAGCATCGCGATATAATTTAGTGTTTTTTTTTCTTTATAAGGCGCAATGCCTAACTTTCTTGCCGCCAAGATCACCACCTCCGAACTCTAATCTCCATATAAAGGAAGTGACCATAGATTTCGTTGGAGGTTGTCATTTTGTCCCGATAAATTTTCCTTCTTATATTATTTGCCCTATGTTATTTTTCCTTCCTTTCCATCATTTAAATACAAATACATATCCATAATGCTCTTTTAAACACGTAGGTAACACTGAAGCTAGGACATCCTGTTCCCAACATTGCGCTTAATTGGCATCGCTATCGTGACCCCGTGGCTGCTGGATGGGATGCTTTTTATGATGACCGAATTGAACAATTCAAACAACTTGTGCCACCGAATGTAGCAACACATGATATCATAGAGTTGTCATCAGTGATATGATGGTTGACATCATTATGTGCATTTTTTTTTTGTAAACCACATATCGGTGGCTCCTAAATGTAATGTGAATCTAATACAATATATGGTCTACATGATAGGTGGACCGTATTGAATAACTTTTAGATATAACTCTTGTATCAAAATTATTCGGTATGTTTTGCATTATATGTAGATCGTCTTTAATCGATATTTTTGTAAACCCTAACTGTCTCCTTGATATCACTATTTAACTATATCTTTAAAGCTATGAATGAATTATTGATATGTTGAATTCATGTTGTCATTGTTCTTTGTCTTCCAGTGTATTTGTTTTAGGTTATGGAATTCAGTTTCAGATATCACTATTGTGTTTTTGGTACCAAACCGGGCTCTATAATACGGGCAAGAAATTATGTTTGTTTGGGTTATATCGTTTATCTTTTGTACTCCACAAAGATATTGTATTCCGAATTGTACCTACCGTATCAATATAGAGTGGACTGGATCTGTGTCCTTGATCCAGGCTAACAGTTCCGGATCAATTTGAGGTGATTCGAGCTGTAAACCCGGATCAAGGAGACAGGTTTTTGCCTCCTTGATCTAGGCTAACAGTCTCGGATCAAACTGGTTGATCCGGGCTGTATACCCCGGATCAAGGAGCCAGAGTTCTTGCCCCTTGATCCGGGCTAGACAGCCCGGATCAAGGTCCACTGATCCGAGACTGTTAGCTCGGATCTGTATGGCTTGATCCGGGCTGTCCAGCTCAGATCATGGATCTAGATTTCTGGCTCCATGATCCGGGCTAGACAGCTCAGATCAAAATACTGATTCGGGCTAACAGACCCGAATTAGTTGTTTTTGATCTGGGCTAGACAGCCCGCCCGGATCAACTAGTTTAATCTGAGACTGTTAGCCCATATCTGTATGGGTTGATCCATATTGTCCAACCCGGATCAGGGAGCTAGATTTTTGGCTCCATGATCCGGGCTGGATAGCCTGGTTCAAGCCATACTGATCCGGGCTAACAGTCCCGGATTTGTGGGCCTTGATCCGGGTTGTCTAGCCTGGATCATGGGGCCAGAACTCTGGCCCCTTGATTCGGGTTAGATAGCTCGAATTAATATGTGTGATCTGGGCTAACAGTCCCGTAATACCTGTTCCGATCTGGGACTGTTAGCCCAGATTAAGGAGATAGAGACCTGTCTCTTTGATCTGGGTTTACAGACCCGGATCACCTCAAATTGATTCAGGATTGTTATCCCAGATCAAGGACACAGACCAAATCCACTCTATCTTGATACGGTAGGTACAATCTGAAATACAATATCTTTATGGAGCATAAAAGATAAATGATATAATCCAAACAAACATAATTTCTTGTTCGTATTATAGAGCCCAGATTTGGTATCAGAAACACAATAGTGATATCCGAAACTGAATTTCATATCCCAGAATAAATAGAGTGGAAAACAAAGAACAATGACAACATAAATTCAATATATCAATAATTCATTCTTAGCTTTAAAGACATAGTTAAATAGTGATATCGAAGACTATAACTTAATTTCCATGATAACAACTTCATTTCCATGATATGTTCCAAGACATGTTAAAGACGACAACATAAAGTCAATATATGTTCCATCATAACAACTTCATATCCATGTTGGCAAGAACAAACATCCTAAGCTACAGTTTGAAACTCCGAAAAAAACCCAACGAATTCTAGCATCTTCGTTGTTTCCGAGTGGGTTGCTTCCTAATGGGTTGACGGCGTCTTGCAGAGCTGGGACCTTCAGCGGGGATCTGCGATACGGGTTGTAACAATAGCTTGTGTGCACCTGGTCAGAACTGATTTTATCTTGATGGGGGTATTATAGAGCAAACTCGGACGCTTCTTTCTTGCGGTCTCTCCTTGCACTAAGAAGGGATCAATAATTACTATAACTTCATGAATTCTCTGTTTATATTATGACAATAGCATTTATAGGTACGATCATACTTGTTAAAATCACATAACATAAGGATTTAAAAACTAATTCTTACCTCTTCAGTATTTGCCTGCAGGACATCTTGTGCCCCCTCTCGATTAGAGACTTGAGTGGATGGACCAAAAAAAGCATCGAGATACCTTATCAAACCATGTCATGTAATCATGTGTGCGCTCTCCCGGGTTACTTGCCTCTACGCCTCGATACTTCTGTGCGAGTATATGATCCAATCAACGCAGCCACATTTCCTCAGCATGTCCATGTGTCACCAAATAGGTTTTGCTTGTAAGTCCACATTTTTCCTGTATAGGAGTGAATCGTGGAGGTGGAATGTATTGACGCCAAAACTGCCTTAACACCCGTACAGGGTGATAAGGCTCGACAATGTCCTCATCTTCTATGTATCCATATAAAAGGAAACTTCCTGAAGTTGATCCGTATCTCTAAAAGACCGATATGGGTCCCATATGACCTGAAATGTCATGATATTTCAAAAATAATAATTAAGAATGATATTATTGTCGGCTATAAAAAAACACCAAATAAATTTTACGTTTGCCTAACCTCGTTAGCCGTGAGCGTGTCAAGTCTTTCCCTAATAGCTCTAACATGGTCCAAAGACACTTTATTGTCACGTCTGCTCAACCATCAGCATGCTTGTGGCTGGTCAGGTCTGTATCCACCATTTAAAACCAGCATTAAAGACAGAAAGTGTGTGAAGATCCATGCCTGCAGTAATGTTAAATACCCGAAAAACTGTGGCACATGGGCTCGGGAGGCAAGACCAAACTGTCTGTACAAATACGCCAGAGCTCCTGCACCCTAAGCATATGTATGCACGTTCTCGACATCATGTAGAAGTGAAAGGTAGTTAACAGACACCTTTGTGCTGCTCTTGTCCCCGAATAGTGTGCACCTGAGAAGATAAAGCAAGTATGTTCGTGTAGCATATAATATTCTTTGATCTGAATCTGCATCTGTCACACCACTAAACCGTTTCCTTAGCCAATCAAGGCACACTGAAGCTCTATTTTTTGTGTTCAGCTCCTCAAAAGCTCCATTATACCTGACACCCAATGAGTCAGTTAGTTGCTCAACTGCAATGAGCCCATCCGTTCTGTTTGGAAGGCTAACGGACTTTGCTGTGACCGACAAACCAAGAAGGCAGGCTGCATCATCAAGGAAGATTGTCATTTCTCCAAAAGGCAAGTGAAAGGTATTGGTTTCTAGATGCCAACGCTGGACAAATGCGGTTATTTCATCGCTACTAATGTACTGATAAGAACATATTACAAGCGGATACAAAGAGGAATTACAGATGTGCTGCATGAAACGGGTATTTGGTTGTCCAGATTCTAGAGACCATGTGTTTATTTTTCTCATATGATTAATGCACCACAATGGATCTCATTCCTAAAATGATAACAAAACAAGATATTTTAGATAAATAACTACCCAGTTAAAATTAAAATCCAAGTTGTTATTTTTGACCTTATTTTTAAATATAAAGAAAGCAACGTGTGTTCTAAAACTCTTCAAAAGAAACAAATCAATCAGTCCTCTATTTATTGGTCACATTTTCTCTTCTTCCGAGTCTAACTCATTGATGCTCCCTCTTTCTTGCGATACACCTCGATGAATGCGTAACGGAAGGGTCTCCATGGCAGCATCAACCTGTGAATCCGGTTCATCACAGATTTCTGGAATGTTAAGATCGACGGCTGGACAGATCCTCATTTTCTTCCTCCTATTCGATGTTGTTGGTCGAATGCGGGATGGTTGCCTGGATCCATCTGTAAATCACCAAAGATTATATTTACACAATGAAATTTTAAATTGGCAACCATTACATATCACCATATGCTAATTATATTTGTCTATCTAAATCCATTAAATATTATAATATAAACACACAATATCTACGTTTCAATTTTTTCCCCAATTTGAACATCAAAACTTACCAATGTAATCTAAACACAAAAAACTACCAACTAATATTCACATTATAATTTTTACACTTCACTATTACAAAATCCAACTATCATTAATCGATAATAATAATAAAATCTAAGCTTTTTTATCAAATGAAACCTTTAATTTCACCATAATAAAATGTAAAGAAATAATTTTTTTCCCAATTTATTTGCCCCCTTAACTAAATCAATACTCATCAAACTCATCAACACTCATTTTCATATTTTTTCCTAAATCGAAATGCTAAAATTAATGCAAAATCTTTAGGGTTTCGTTTTTCACCTTTTTATCAAAAACCTTCTTCTTCCTCTCCTCCTTTCAACGCCCCCTTGCGGCTGAAAGCAGGTCGCGAGCGGCAGGATCGATCGGGATGCGAGCAACGGCAGCAGCCTGGACACGAGCGATGGCGAGGTCCTGGCGAGCGGCGGCGAGAGGGCTTGGGAGAGTGGCGACAGCAAGATTTGGAGAGAGGGCTTGGGAGAGAGAGAGAGAGAGAGGAGTTCTCTTTCTTAAGAATGTGGGAGAGAGGAGGAGATGGAAGGGTATTTTGGGAATATTGGTGTGCTCACTAGGAAAAACCCTCTCTTTTTAAAAGAGTGGGTGTGCTCACTGGGAAAAGTGGGCTCACTAGGAAAAAAAGGTGTGCCCCTCTAGAAATTCCCCCTATCATTGTCGCCTTTACTCTTCTTTCCCCTTGGTTACAAAAGGTATTGTGTTGGGCCATATAGTTTCATTTAAAGGGATAGAAGTAGATATGGCTAAAATTGAGTCTATTTTCAAAATACTGATACCTAAAACCATAAAAGACAGACATTCGTTCTTAGGATATGCAGCTTTCTATAGAAGGTTCATAAAGGATTTTGTACTATTGCTAAACCCCTTTCTCACCTTCTTGTGCTAGTTGTGCAGTTTTAATGGATGCAGACATGCCAAACAGCTTTTAAAACGCTCAAGGAGATGCTCATCACTGCGTCAATAATGCAACCTCCAGATTAGTCACGTCCATTCGAGATCATGTGTGATACAAGCGATTATGCAATTGGAGCTGTACTAAAGCAACAAAGAGATAAAAAGCTTTACGTCTACTACGCTAGCAAGACTCCAATGATGCTGAGATGAATTATACAACAACATAGAAGGAGTATCTAGCTATAGTATTTACTCTTTATAAATTTTATTCATATATTTTGGGCTCACATATAGTTATTTTTATATATCATTGAGCACTCAAATATCTTTTGTCAAAGAAAGATGCAAAGCCATGGCTAATTCAATGGATATTGTTGTTCCAAGATTTTGATCTCAAAATTAAAGACAAAAGGAAGTAAAGAATGTAGTTGTAGACCACTTCTCTAGACTAACTTTTGAAAACGATAAGTTACAAATTAGGGACTCGTTCCCTGATAAGCGGCTATTTTTTTTATTACAATAACTCTCTGGCATGCTGACATTATTAATTTTCTTATTACAGGTGAAATGTCGAGTCATTGGAGTGTGCAAGACAAACGATGATTCTTATATAAAGTACGACGTTTCTTTTTTGATGACCCTTATATTTAAATACTGCTCATATTAAATCATTAGGCGTTGTGTGTCTGATGATGAGATTCAAAACATAACTTCTTTCTATCATACACAAGCATATGGGGCGACTTTTCATCTAAAATAACAGTAGCCAAAATAATTCGATGTGGTTTTTTTTGGCCTACCATGTTTAGACATGCATATGAATTTTGTAAAAGATGCGAGTCATGTCAGAAATTAGGAGCATTAAGCAAGAAGAATGATATGCCTTTAACATTCATACATACAATTTAGATATTCGATTGTTATGGCATTGACTTCATGGGACCTTTTTCTATTTCTAACGGGTATGCTCATATCCTCATATCGGTAGATTATATCTCTAAATAGGTAGAAACTATAGCATGTAGAAATAATGATCAGCAGATTATTATTAAATTTTTAAAGGAATAAAATATTGTCTAGATTTGGAATTTCTAAATCCATAATAAGCAATGGGAGCTCTCATTTTTGTAACAAACCCTTTGAAAATTTAATCAAACAATATCATATCACGCATAAGATTTTTACACCTCATTACTCACAGTCAAATAGATAAGTTGAGCTAGCCAATAGAGAAGTCAAGCAAATACTAGAGAAAATACTTAATTCGTCTCACAAAGATTGGTCATTTAGACTGACCGATACTTTATGGGCTTACCGTATAACATATAAAACACTCTTAGGCATGTCTCCGTATACAATAGTCTCTGGAAAAGCTTGTTATTTGCCTGTAGAAATAGAGCATAAGGTTTATTGGGCAATTAAATCACTAAATCTTGATCTCAATTCTACTGGTCTATTACAAAAGCTACAAAAAAACGAGTTGGAAGAGATAAGACGTGATGCATACAATAATTCATGCATTTCAAATGAGAAAATGAGAATATGGTGTGATCATCATATCACACACAGTGTTTTTCATCCTTCTGACAAAGTGCTATTATACGATTCATGCATTCAACTATTTCCTCTGAAAAACTGCGCTCATGGTGGACAAGACTGTTCATAGTTAAAACTGTGTATTAATATGGCATAATCAATGTTGAAAATCCAAAGAATGGTCACACATTCAAAGTAAATGGGAAATGATTGAAGTACTACTTGGAATTTGTAAAGCACTCGGAGAAATCTCATGATTTAGTGAATCCTCTGACATCTTATTGATACACACTAAATGAAGACATTATGTATAATATTGTATATTATGTACTAACAATTTTGTTTTACAGTTGTTATGTTATGAGTACCGGACTGAGATAATTTCTAAACTCTTCTCTCTTAGATTTTTTTGCTTGTTCTTGATTAATTAAAAAGAAATATTAATTTATTGAGGACAATGTGCATTTTAAGTGGGGGATGGCTTAATAAGATAATTTAGTTTTGATATGTATGATGATTTCAACAATTTTGGTAAAAAAAAAATTCAAAATTTTCTTTCTTTTCTTTTTCTTCAAAATTTTCAAATTTTCAAAACTTAACTTTCATAGTTATTAACCTAAGATTTAGGAATTAATTTTTAATTTAGAACTAATTTTAGAACTAGGAGCTACCAATTAGATATGAGGAATAATAATAATTTAGGAACTAACAAAAACTAGAAAAAAATAACTACCTAAGAGCGGCTGTCAAAACCCCTGTCGACAGCCGTCAGCATAATTGCTTGCCTATAAATAGATTTTTTAGTTCTTTTACCCTACAAACAAAACCCTAGCCCTCTTTTTACAGCACCCCACACCCAAAATGTCTCCTTTCAACAGCCAAAACTTTTCTCACGGAATTTATTTCAAATTATATCAATCTTCAAGCAAGTAAATTCCCTCCTCTTTGATTTCTCTTTGTTTGTTCTTAGTAAATTGTAGATTTTGTCTTTAAAACCTAGATCTACAATTTATATGACGAATTTGAGTAAATCGAAGTTAGATCCTTCTTTTTGGTAGATTTGGGATAATTTAACAAAGTTATGAGGATTTTTTATGAATTTCATGACATTATAAGCTAAAATCAAGTGTAGAAAAAGTAAAAATCTCAACTTTTTAGCTTTATATTTTATGGGTTGCTTGTATAATTATCATATATCAAATTCATGCAATAATAGTCACATTAAACTCTAGTTTTATAATTTTTAAACGAGGAATTGGGAAAATATGGAATTATGTGAATGATTAAAATAAAAGCGGGAAGAAAAAAAATTAAATAATAAAAGAAAAAATAATAGATAATTATGTGAGAAATTCATGAATAATTTTTGAAAGAAAAAAAAATTATTATATTAAGTTGCAGTCTTTTTGGTTAACTTTTGCAGGATGGGACCAAGGAAGTAAACAGCTCTGAAGACGCCGAGAGTGTAAGCCTCTAGCCCTTCTTCTCCACAGAGAACAAGACTTGCAAATAAGAAAATTTTAGAGAAGTACAAAGATTTCAAAGTTTGGCCCAAATGTGCAGTTGACTATTCAAAATAAATGAAAATTTGGCCTTCAAAGCACAGATGATAGCGTCAGAGTTGGAAACATACACAAGGCATGTACACGCACTAGCATGCAATAAGATTGTGCGTGAGTTTTATACTAATTTACAACCAACAATGGGAGATCAACATGGATACTCCATTGTAAGAGGTAGGGAGATAACATTCATAAGGAAAGAAATTCTAAGGACAATCCATTTGTCTGAGGAGTATCCTTCTTTTGTAGATATTGTGAATGATATACCAAGCGACTCCTACAGGGTCAAAGAGTTCTATGAGAACCTCAACGACATTGTATTCAATGAGAGTTTCTTGAAGGTTGGATATGTCGGGAAGGAGTACGTCTTGGAATCCTTTATATTAAATATAACATCCTACCGTCCTATGCAACAACGAAACTATATTCAAAGGGCGTAGTGTTGTTAAACATGATTTTGGAGAGGCACGCATTCGATGTCGCATCTATCATGTACTTTGCTATAGTTCATTGCATGGGTCGAGCCCATGAGTGTGTCTAGCATCCGAGAATGACAAAACTTCACTTAGTTTTCTCATCTCTGATTACAAAGATTTGCATGAATTATGGAGTCCATCCATTATGAGATGATACATTTGAACGTCCCATGCAACCATTTACGGATATTGCCATGTGAAGAAGCATGAGTGCCTATCATGCCCAATATGAATAGCAGGTGCAATAAGACCAACATCATGTTGTTGCCCCACCTACCGATTATGGAGAACAAGATCAGGAATATGTCGAACAAGGGCAAGAACAAGGAGATGAAATAGATACAGTGGTCTGACCAGCAGAAGAAACACTCCACACTATAAATAAGTCGATCATAAGGATGACAGACGCCTTCACTAAGAGAATGAGAATCATTGAAGAATGGCAAGTCCGAACTGAGCGTTGTCAACAACATCATTATTGGCTTCTCACAAAAGTATTCAGACAAATGGCTGGTGAGAACGCGCATGTTTCTCTTGATAAAAACGAAGGGACGAGCTTGGGGATTGTAGGGTTCTGCCGGTATCAAAGACACAAGTGACAAAAAGGTCTTCATTAGAGGTGTCATTGATATCGACTGCAAAAGGGAGTAAATTATTTTAAAGAATTGACAAATCTAGGTGTATTTTAACCTTAACCTCTTACATTCGTTTATTTTATTTTAGAGAACTAAGTAAATTATTTTAGAGAGTTATCATTCGACGCCGAACGTTTCTAGCTTTCCACACTACAGAAAGTGGGGCGTTACAAGTGGTATCAGAGCCTAGGCTCTTTACATCTGTTCAAGTGATTTGAATAGACTTAGATATCATTACAGTTAATAGATTCGAAATCGGTTTAATTTTGTTAAACCGTTTTGGATTAAATACAACTATATATATAAATATGATTTTTTCTATATAAATTATTTACTTTAATATTATTATCAAAATAATGTGATTTTACTCTATAATGTCTTAAATGTTAAATTGAATATAAGTACAAGGTGTAGGGATATCCTTTCTAGTTAAATATTTAGAATTGATCAAATAGTATTTTCAAGAGAAAGGTATCTAGGAGTAATTCCTATACCTATTGAGTAAAGTATAATCCACTTTTCCATCCTATCGGTCTTAGAAAATTTCGAGGACGAAATTTTTGCTTAAGGGGAGTAGAGTGTAACACCCACTTTTTTTTCACATCATATTTTTAGATTTTACATTTTATTTAAAAACAAATTGATCATATAACACCCACCACACACCCAAATTAAGTTATCTAATTAAGTAATCATGATTAAGAAAACTAGTAGGATTAATTTATTCTTAAGATAAGAATTTATTTGGTTTTCTTTAACCAATTGGATTCTAATTTGACTAGATATTAAATATAAATAGAAACCTAATCCAAATCCTAGTTGAGGTAGTAAAATAGACTAGCCTAATTAATGTAGGATTCAACTCTCATCCAATTAATTGGATGTAATTTAATTTGGTTCCTATACCTATTAGGATTTAGATTCAAATTTGGTTTCCATATCCGGATTCCTATTTGGGTTCCATAACTTTTGAAATTCCATTTTTAATTAGGATAGTGAATTCAAATAGAATTCATATTGGTTTTTCCTACTATTAGTAGTAATAGGACTCTTAATTTCCTATAAATAGGCCCCAACAAGCCCACTTTTCCTAAACAAAAAAAAAATGAGAAGTAAGAAAGCAAAATATGGGAGAAAGAAGAGAAGTAGAAAAAGAAAGAGAATATGATTCAACCAAAAAGAGGTTTTGAGAACCTTGGAGATTTCGTTGCTCAGGCCAAAGATTTCATCCTAAATCAAGGCTAAGGTGAGTTTTATAACTCATTATAACATGCTACTGCTTATATTTTATTTTAAAGTGAGTCCAACTCACTCAAAAACATGTTATTAATTATACTTTATTTTCTATGTTCTCTGTTTAAAGATTTAATTATATACGTGAAAACTTAATGAATACCGAACAAAATATGATAAGATATGATTGCTATAATATGTGATAGGTGATAGAATATTAAACACTGACCTATTACATTTTTTTTTAATGTTACTACTACTGTTACTGAATACTAAATTTTATTAATGATCACAAATCTATATAATGAACTGAATTTACTGAACTGAATAACTGACACTGAAATTGATATTAAATTGACATACACTGGGTTTATGGAAAAAATTGAGGATCTATATGATTTGATGGCTAAACATAACTGCGCCACTACTTTCCATTTTTGAGAGGATTAGGATAGACTCTGATCAAAACTACCACTGTTTTCCATACGGGAGAATCGAGATAGGCTCCGATCAAAACTGCCACTGTTTTTCTTTTGGAAGGATCGGGATAGGCTCCGATCAACTTACTGTTTCATTTTTTCGGGGGTACACGGGGATGCGTTTAGACCAGCCATGTTCATACTTTCCTAAATTTCTAAATATCGTAATTAAAAGATATTAACTGAAAGATTAATAATAAATCACCTAATATGTTAAATTATACTGACTTTTTTGTATTGCCGAGATATTTTCGTTTTATATGTTGCTATTATATATTTTTGGATCGCTTTACTAACGATCATAGTTATGCATGGCCAGATGCAGATTATTACTTAGAGGTAGACTCGCCGGAGACAGAACATGATACAATATATTTTTAGAAGTAGGCGAAGTTACAAAATTGATGGCCTTTATAGTTTATTATTTTTTTATTGAAGTTTATGTAAAAATGAAAAATATTATTGTAACTAAAGAAATTATTATCTATTTTTATTTGTTGCCTATATTTCTGCTGTATTGTGACTGTAATGTTTACTGAGGTTTGTCGAGTTATCATTCGATGCTGAACGATTTCAGCTATCCACACAATGGAAAGTGGAGCGTTACAATTATTTCTTAGTGTATTACTTTCATAGTTATATTTTTGATGTATTGAGGATATCGCATAATTTAAATTGGGGGTGGGATAGATACACTATACTTCACTATAACATAGTTAACTAACATAGTTTAATTTTTTCTTCATTTTAAATTTTTTCATTTCTTTGAAGTATAAAGTAGGATTACAAGTATTTTACATTGCATATTTATATGATTGATATATTAATTTTGATGCTTATATGATAATAGTTTTTATGTAGTATTGATTGAGATTTTAAATCTGATAATAAAATATATGGATACCTAAAATTAGAATCGAATACGCACTCTGAACAATTACATGATAAGTCATGATGAGTTGATAACACAAAGAAAATTTACAAGGAAGACCTATCATATATGTATAGGATAAAAAAAGGAAAAAAGAAGTGAGCCTGGTACTTCAGACAATATACTTCGAATATAAAAAATAAAAAATACATATGTAGTAAATAAATAAGAGAATGTAAGTATTAAGTAGTTGGGTCCGTGCGCCTTGGTAAGAATGTGAATTCACAAGAACGATACTTATAGACTTTTATTATAGTCATGAGCTGAGTAATTAGGATTTATGTCTCGGTAAGTATGAATGTTTATATGAAAGGCAAGTGTCTATAAAAAAAATAGAGAAAAAAGAGTAAATTATATATATATATATATATATATATATATATATATATATATATATATTATAAAATGATTCCTATAAGTTTGATTAGAGTTTAAAACTTGACAAGATTTATATATATATATATGCTCACAAGAGTGCATAGAGAGGATAATTGAAAGTAAAAATGTATATCTACAATACGATTTAAATGATCATGATGGATACATAAGGATATTAGATTATAAGTGATTAATTAAGGTTGATATTTTCATAAATATCCGTGTGTATATCTCTAATTGAGATTTATATGGAAAGCAGTGAAAACCATATATATATATATATATATATATATATATATATATATATATATATATATATATATATATATATATATATATATATATATATATATATATATATATATATATATATATATATATATATACATATATATATATATATATATATATATATATATATATATATACATATATATATATATACATATATATATATATATATATATATATATATATATATATATATATATATATATACATATATATATATATATACATATATATATATATATGGGGAAAAGTTACGTGGGCTAGCGGCAAAATTGTAATGATCCAATGATTTTTCTTCAAATTTTTTTAACAATCACTATCTCTACCTCTTTAACTTATTTCAGATTAAATTTCATAAATTTTGGATTTCATTTACCCTTTCATCAAGTGCATACAAAATATTTTATTCATTGAAAACCATTAATTTTGTGTTATCTTGATGGAGGACCAAATCAAAACTAAAACCCAAGAAATTGGGTATGAGTGAACCCTAGGGGGTCGAGATCATAATCCAAAAGAAATTTTTAAAAAAAATTATTGGAGATAGTGATAATGAACTGCAGCTCAGGTAAGTTGCGTGAGCTGTCAGCTCATTTCCATTTCTCTCTCTCTATATATATATATTTATATATATAGTTAATATAATATTAATATTTTTTATTTTCTTTATTTTACACTTATCCTTATGTTTTATTTTATTTATTTTTTAATCTCAAACATTTCTTGATGTTTATAGATAACATCACTGAAAACCTTTACAAGACAATAATCATCTATTAGGATAACCTAGGGGTTTAACGACTTACTGCACGTGCTAAATACAACCGTGACTCCTACGAAATTGAGTTAGGATTTTGTTTTATTTTTAGTTAGGTCTTTAGTTTGTAGATTTGCTAGGGACTATCAAAACTCAAATTGGGGTGTGATTACGCTTGAATGTGTAATTATTTTGGTTTATTTTGTGCAAGAATAATCCAATTTTATTGATTAATATAAGAAATTAATGAAAAATTATTTTTTTAATCAAATTTCTTACTATGATATTTTTCTAGAATTACTTAGTATTTTTGCGGGGTTTTATATGCAAGAAAATCAAATAATTAAAACGTATCTCAAATATCAGCTAAGATATGTGCAAAAATTAGACTGGCTATTGACCGCCATCTAATAGCTATCGACAACGGTCGACTGTAAAGCGAACTTGAGAGCAGCTGTCGATAAGTCTTTCGAAGGGAGCGATAGTAGTTTGATTTTTTGGTGATTCTTTAGAAGAATTTAGAATTTTCTTGTAAATAGAATTTCTATTAAGTTTTTGTATGGCTTTAAATAGCCAATGTAGCTCAAGTTTTGTAACGAATAGTGGTTGATGAATATTTATTAGAGAGTTTTTATATTCAAGTTTTAGTTT
The DNA here is from genome assembly GCA_036321105.1 of Dracaena cambodiana. Taxonomy (NCBI): domain Eukaryota; kingdom Viridiplantae; phylum Streptophyta; class Magnoliopsida; order Asparagales; family Asparagaceae; genus Dracaena; species Dracaena cambodiana. The sequence continues at coordinate 38,630,845 of JAYEPQ010000004.1, forward strand.
TTATGCTCGTTCATAGAAATCAATAAAAAAAAAAATTTATTAATAGCTATGATGAGTATGAGTGGCTAAATTTTTGATTTAGATAGATAAAATAACAAACCTTATGTGATTTACTGGTATGTATTTCTATATGATTATTGATTTTAATTGTTTTATGTGAAATTGATATCTTTGATTCTTCGTTATTTTTAAAGAGATTTAGATATGATTTTGAGGTTTTGATGTTTTATTGTTTGATAATATATTCATTGCTTAATTTTTAATATGACGTAGACTCTTTAGGCATGGTGTATATTTAGACTTTGAACATTTATTTTTATTATTTATATTGCATGCTTAGATAAACTCAAAATTCATATAGGATTAATTGGGAGAAATTATTTAAAATATCAAGTTTACAACTTTATATATCTATCTTGTGCTTTATTAAGTATTTTATGGTTGTAGGAAGACCACGTTATCTATGCAACTGAGATAAAAAAGTAAAAATCTATCCAGTAAATTATCCTATAGGGAGTTACATCCATCTGACCAACAGTTTTAATTAAAGTAAATTTCTATTTTTAGTTTTAGTTTTTAGTTAATAAAAATTCAATCTTTATTTTTCCTTTTAGTTTCGTAATTTATTTCTAGTGGCACACATTTACAAAACGATCCTCGAGAGGATGATCTTGAATTACTATTCTTGTATGACTTGTCAATCTCTTACATTTGAGAGTGTATGATTTAGTTCACAATCACTACTCATTTGAGAATGAATCTTTAATAGGTAGCTTATTGTTATCAAAATTTAGATGAGAAGATGGCCAGTAATCATGTCCTCTACTCCTTTTTTCTCTTATTTCGAGACTTGAAGTAGTAATATCTATCGAATCAATTGCGATTTTGCATCTTTTTTACAGAAGATATTTGAGTGCCGAATGATTTGTAAAAACAATAATATGTGAGTCCAAAATATATGATTGAAATTTATCAAGAGCAAAAACTACAGCGAGAAGCTCCTACTCAATTATTGTGTAGTTCATTTACGCATCATTGAGAGTCTTGCTAGCATAGTACACCACATAGGGTTTCTTGTCTCTTCTTTGCCCCTAGAACTGCTTCTATAGGATAGTTACTTGCATCACACTCAATCTCAAATAGTAGTGACCAATCTAGAGGTTGCATAATCGGTGTAGTGATAAGCATCTCCTTGAGTGTGTCGAAAGCTGCTTGGCATGCTTACGTCTATTCTAACTGTATATATATCGAAAGAAAGTGAGAAAGAGGTCTAATAATATAACAAAATTCTCAATAAACCTTCTATAAGTCGGTGTGTCCTAAAAATGAGCGTATGTCTTTTACGGTTTTGGGTGTTAGTATTTTAGAAGTAGACTCGACTTTCGCTTTGTCTACTTCCATTCCTTTAGATAAAACTATATAGCCAAGTATAAAAACCTTTTTAACCATAAAATGACATATTTCCAAATTTAGGAGCTAATTTTTTTTATTGACAATGTTCAAGTACAACTCCCAAATGAGTCAAACATGTTTCAAAATTGCTACTGAATATAAAGAAGTCATCCATAAATACCTCAAGATTATCTTTTACTATATCACTGAAATTACCTATCATACATCTTTGAATAGTTATGGGTGCATTATATAATCTAAATGACATTCTTTGAAAAGTAAATGTGCCAAAAAGATAGGTAAAAATTGTTTTTTTTTCTGATCCTGTAAATCAATTTTAATTTAATAATAGCCATAATATCCATCTAGGAGAAAAATTTATGTTCGCCGACTCTTTTGAGTACTTGGTCTAAAAAAGGTAATGGAAATTGGTCTTTTCTCGTTACTTGATTCAATTTACAGTAATCAATACACATATACCAACTTATAGTTGTATAAGTGGGTATCATCTCACCATCCTTATTTTTTTTGTTACACTTACCCCACGTTTCTTGGAAACAATTTGGATTGGACTTACCCACTTACTATCCGTTATTGGATAGATAATATCAACATCAAAAAGTTTCAACACTTTGGTTTTGACCATTTCTTTCATAATAGGGTTAAGCCTTTATTGCATTTGCCTAATTAGTTTAGTCTCATTTTCCAATGTAATGTGATGTGTATGAATAAGGGGATCTATAGCTTTAATGTCCATCATGTTCCAACCTAAAACTCTCTTATACTTATGGATTACTGATATCAAATACTCTTCCTGATTCTCATCAAGATATGCTAAGAGATCACCAGAAAAGTTTCCTTAGTTCCCAAAAACTGCATACTTGAGATCATCGGGTAAAGGTTAGAGCTCGAGCATTGGGGTTTCAGTATTAGAAGGAATTAGTTTTTTGCAGAGGTAGCTCTTTATATACTTCCTTCTTAGGTATCCATCCCACAATATGTGAACAATAGGCATCATTCATGCATTTTATCAGTTGAGCAGCATCATCTAAATTAAGTCTTTCAAGAAACCCGTCGTCCATTATCAGTACATCCTCCAATAGATCGGAGATGCATAATGATATAATGTCTCTTACTTCACGGATTTCTTCAATTGAATTAATGTGCCGCACTTCATCAAAACCAAAGTTTATTTGTTTGCAAATATCAAGAACATTAAGTTCAATGGTTATATTTTTGAATAATAATTTAACCAAACTATTACTACAATTGATAACTGCGTTAACTATAACTAAAAATGGACGTCCGAGGATAACTACAGTTTTGAAGATGAAAGCTAGTGACATGCAATATAGATAACAATAAAATCCATAGGAAAATAAATATTTTCAATTTGCTAATACATCTGCAATTACAGCTTTGGGATGCCTTTCTAATCTATTAGCTAATTGTAGTGTGAACGTGTAATATCCCAAAATTCTAGCTACTTGTATCTTTTTTGGGCCGATCGTGCCAAGTTAAGGGTATCGGGGTCAATTTGGATACCGAAATGACTTTCGACAAGTGTAACTTTAAATGCGTAACTCAAAATGGTTTTTGGTCTTCGTAGATATTATTTTTATAAAATTTATTATTTTTATGATTTCTCTAAAAAAATTATTTAATTAAATTAAATTTCTTTTTGCACACATCATATTTTACTAAATTTCTAAGGACACACCCCAAGGACTAAGTCAATATTGGGAAGTTTTCCTAAGGATGAAAGTTGTATTATTCCTTAAAATGCTAATTGGCCTAAATGAAATATTTAAATTATTAAATAAATTAAAACTTTACATTGTACCATAATTAAATAGTTTCCCACTCAATTTCCAAGGCAGTATAGTGCTGTCATTCACGTAAGTGGAATGAGAAAGTGAAAGTCCAAATGTCATCAAATGGGAAGGTAAAGGGATGATGTCTTAAAATAACACCATAGACGTAAATTCCCTTCCTTGGATCTTCTTTGGGTTAAAGATTGGATTTTTATGCTGGGGTATTTTTGATTTCATGTAATTGAGTAGTTAATCTAGAATTTTGATGGAATTGGTATGTTTAGAAGCTTTGCTACCAAAAGTGTTGTGTGATTATTAGAAAGATTATAAAGAATAATTTAATTGTTTGTATAAAGAATGTTAACGAATTTCCTTAAATTTAAAGTAATAATAATTAAGAACACAAAACTAAAAATAAACCTGAACATCAAATTCTCTTTATATTTCAAGTTCGGTGCTACGAAGAATCGGATTCTTGATGATGTACACATCGATTGGCATAGGCATGTGATTCTTCACCTTTGTTCATTTTCCTTATTTTTCTCGTTTTAGTTCACCAAAATACAGAACTGTTATGTTTTCTCTATAACCAGTGTTACAAATATCATCGACCACCCATCTACAAGCACTGAACTATTGGTTATCCCCGTATGATTCTAAATGCGACATGCATAAATGATGACCTTTTTACAGCTAAGCCCATATAATTTTTCAAAAAATGGGAAATAGTATTTGGGTGGAGCTTGATGCGTAAAGGATATTATTAGCAACTTGACAGAGAAAGATACTATTAGCAATACTAGGCATTATAAATCTCATTGCTCTATAGTCAATGCTTAATTTAATATTAAATACTGTGCATAAATCCTGCATGATGTTAAAATCTCATTTGTGATTCGAATATTCAATCCAATAGAAAATCCTACAAGGATCTCCTCTTTTATTACATCATTCATGAATAATTAAATTACTGCTAGCCGCATTACTTCTTTATCAGTCTTACAATTCTCTCTCTATCTAATAATTTCAATAAATCTAGAGTTTTGAAACATATTTGCGATTAAACCTTTCAAATCTTTCCTTTGGTGGACCGTCTAATGCTTGCTTGTTGATGTGCTCACCATTAGGACTATTTATCATACTTCTCCATTCGGTCCAAATGTTGAGCTACTTATAGTTATGTTACCTACTATGTATATAATGCAAATTGGATGTTTTGGAAAAAATGGCTGAAAGTTTTTGTAATGATATTGTGATGAACGTAAACAATGATGACATAGTTACATGAAACAACACTAGGCAGTTTGCAGTGAAATGAAGGCTTAGTCCAATTGGATAGATGATATCAGCAAATGAAACTATCATCTTCTACGGACTTTAATGACATCTGCTCTCTCTCTCTCTATCCGATAGAAGGCTTCGCTCATTACTCAGTAGCTGCCAGGCTTCCTAGATAAATAAGGAAAGGTTCATCATTGGCTGCTCACCCTAAACGATTGAGAAAAGGTGAGACGAAGTCACTTTTTAGATGGCTTGAACTTTAATGGGAGTATTTGACCTTGGAATATTTCTAAAGGATTGTTTTTAATATACTTTCAAATAAAAATGGACAAAGATGAAAGTTGTATGTCCCCTGGAAAAAGGTTTATATAGGAAGGAATATAGATAAATTCAATGCCAGGCTACCCATGTTGCTATTAGAGCGACTGATAATTAACACACACTATAATATGGCAGTCTAGACTATTTGGCGTTTTGCAGGGGTTCCATCATTTATTAAGTGAAGATTGGGAATTGGGTATGGATTTGCCTCCAAGCAAGAAAATATCAAGTAATAAACAAATAATGGATTAGAGCTCCTATGGAAGAAAAGGACAAGGAGTGATGCCTGTAGGAGGTAAAAATTTGCCTACCACCAATTAAAACCAATCGAAAATAAATTGACACATCATTATACTGAGTTGGTAAAGAAACAAGTCATATCAATGACCATCATTGCTGCACAAAAGATCTCAATTTTGCCACACAAAGATTTTTAACTCAACTTCACCAAAAGAGGAATCTCATATTCGCCAAATGGAGTAAATTTCCTCGCCAAATAGGACCAGTTTACGACTTTAAAAGACAAAGTTTGCCCCATCAATAAAAATATCTCATCCTTGCCAAACCGAAGAAAATAAATATCCAAGACAAAGTCATGACAAATGGCTAAAGTCAATTTCGCTAAAGAAGACATTCCAACCTTGCCAACTAAAGAAGTCAACTCTACCAATGAAGACATCTCATCTTCATTGTCGAGTGGTTATTCAAACTGATCACACTTGGTGTAGCTCCATCACGGTCCCTCGAATCAGATTGTGGTGAAGTTCTACCATGATCTTCCATAATTAAGGGGACAATTATAACTGTTCAATGTATAAAACCACACTGAATAGGTGGATAAAGGGACCAGAAAATCAATTTCTGAAGATCATATAGAGAGTTCCATTTCAACTAAAAATTCTCAAACGGATAGTCAACGGAAGTAATAGGGATCACTCTGATCATACTTTTATCGTCACACTCACCAGAAATCTCGATTGTAACCCTCTTGATTAGTAAAAGAATATCTTGAGTGCTATAATTTCTAAATATCAATAAAATTTTGTTTTGTTTTCACAATGGATGCATTCTTAGCTAATGTTGTAAACAAAGAAAACAATGTCCTCATCTTTGTGCACTTGACCTCAATTCCCTTGTTGCTTCCCCCTAGCCTTTCTCTCTCTCTCATCACTAACCTTTGATACTTTAAGTTAGTGTGCCAACAAGACTCGGGGAATAGGAGCTTCACGTAGCTCTCATCATTTAAAGCCTTAACATCTGACTAATTAATTATTCTCAGATGTAAATTTTTCATGCTACCCTTCATTAGAATCTTCGTGTTTTAACAGTCTATAGCTGAATGCAAATGATCAAATAGTATGAGGATTTGATTTTATGCTCATTGACACGGACACATAGGTTATGTCTGACACAAGAAGCATAAACGATTTACATAACATAAGATACCCCAATATATTTTATGATTCCTGCATGACTAATATAGTTTATATGATTTATATGACACATAACTCATGTATATGTATCTGAAAACGATATATAATATGATTGAATGAATTATTAACATACTAGGTACACGATAGCATGATCATTCATTGAAATATCATGAAATTGTTCATATATCTTGATTACATGAAAATGGAGTATTCTCGAGATTCGCGTGTACATGATCTTAAATTAAAGCGATTCATGGATTCCAATTTCTAGTTAAAATGGATATGTACACGATTTTACTTGGCAAGCCATGATGTTTCTATTGATTCATGTGTATTGTGTATCAATTATTATGGGGATTAGGAAAAACTACATGATGAATAAGAAATGTATTGTTGAGGATCTAGTTGGCTATTTGCATTTAGGTACTGAAAACTTATACTGCAGCTGCATCATGTGGTACTGAGCCACAACCTGATATTAAGTTCTCATAATATGTTATGTTTATTACTGCTTAATAGTACGGAATTTGTCTGACAGCACCTAGTGGTGTATTATGATTCAGTGTTATGGGTTTGGATCGGATCACGGTCATGTATGGAAAATTATATGAAATGGGTAACGACGCACATCTTATATCTCATTCTAGTTTTAATAATTGACTTAGACGAGTATCAAACTTGTATGTACATATTCATTATCTGATTACATGCATGATTTTATATGTTACACCATGCTACTTGTTTCTGCATAACCTGTCTTGTTTATGTTTTGACTAGCACATTTAATACTGGACATTTATATTCACGAACACTTAATATTTGTGCTATCAAAGTACACCTTATTTATATGTATTATTTATCGGGTTTAATTCTCTGAATTCCAAGCCCTAAATTGTAGATACAAAATGGAGACTCCAACATTTAGCTCACAGGCTGACAGCACAATGTGATGGGCCAAGAGAGGTCGAGCCGGATTAAATTGACCGAGACATATGGAAGTTGATTGAGGCAATCCATAGCAGACACCCGGTTTATTTCATTCCACCTTTACCAAAGTGATGTGATAATTTAACTGCAAGTGTACAGTATCGGTTGTAGCGCTTTACAGGTCGTCTTATAGAGATCTCAGGTGTTTTGCGATTCTTACTATTCCTATTATTCTAACGGACTAACCAAAAATTCTACGTTGAAGTTGATATTATCTAATTTGCCTAGGATCTAGAATTTGCTAGTTTCCAACCATATATTTACTTCTATTATCTTCTTCCATCATAAAAATTCGATCTTTTAGTTTTAATATTTATTTAAAATGCTCTAAGTATGAGCTATCAAGTAGTGTGTAAGTATAACTCATCAAAGAAATATTTTTCATGAAAGCAAACTAAATCATTAGATAATTCGATAAAGAAGATGAAAATCAATAACTCCAAACCCTAATTAAGTATAGGCTATCAAGAAAATTAACTCAAGTATAACCTATCAAAATATTAATCTACGAGTTCTTGTATTTTAATCTTTTCATAGAAAAATCATGTCTTTATTATTTTAATTAGGAAGAAAATATTAGAGAGCAACTACATAGTGGATTCTAATTTCATCTACATTCTAGAGCTAAACTAAATTAGCTACTCATAATTCTAATAAGCAAAATCCTATTTTTATTCATGAAAGCAATTAAATCTAATCTAGAAAATAAATAAATCTAAACTAGAAAGCAATTAGAAGAGAATTAGTTAAGAAAAATTGAAGAACAGCAAATGTTACCTTTGGAGTTGGTATTGTGGCCGTCACCCATTTAGAAAACCCTAATCCTAATTTTATTAAATAAAATACGAGTACAAAACCACATGATTTAATCCTAGTTACAAGTATATGACCAATAAATAGGCTTCGGAGAATTAAACCTTATTTTTGATACAACTGAAAAACTATAAAATTATGTCGAAGTCTCCAAAGAAAAATCAACCTGTGGGCCCCTCTTTTTGCGGCCAAATAGCGGTAATAATATGATTTTTTTTTTTTGATTTTTCTTCTACACGAGTCTCTTGTCTTGTTCTCTTGATTTCCTGGCTGTATTGGATTTTGACTCTCTGCAGCATTACTGTCTTGTAGTTTTCTCACTTTTATCTCTTTGCCTGGCATGATTTCCTAATCCGGTTATAATTTTATGCTATCTCCATATAGGAATATGATTACCTGAAAAATAAACTAAAAATATATGAGTAGCATTATTTAAATACAAAAATAGATAATATAGAGGCTATAAATATACAATATATGACACTCATCACCTCCCCACACCTATATTTTGTTAGTCCTTGAGCAAAACCTAAACCTAAAATAGAAAAAGAAAAATCCTAACTCACTTTTGCAAGAATCGCAATTGCACTTAGCACGTGCAACAAGCCTTTAACCCCTAGATTACCCTAATAGATGAGTGTTGTCTCGTGAGGGTTTGCAGTGAATATACCCACAAAATTTGTGAATAAAATAGATTAAGAAATAAAGAAAAGAAAAATAAGGATAACCAAAAATCAAGAAAAATAAAAATTTTCTACAACAAAAAGAAAAAAAAAATTTAAATACTTTCTTCAATTAATCTTACTAATATACAAACTCAAAAACGCATTTAGATTATCAATTTTCAAATCGAGCATCATATTAGATACACTTATTATTTTAATCAAAAATTTAAATTTTGTCTTTCAATACCTACTAATAAATAATCCATTGGCTCCTATACATCTACGTGCAGGTGTGATAGTCTAATTCGGCCTTGGACTCCAACTCTAACTCATGATTTATCTCCTCTCTCATAACAAAAATCTTTTTTTTCTTTTTTTCTTCTTTTTTAAAGAATATTTCACCTTTCATGCGAATATTCACGCTTGCTTAGGCGTAAAGTACCCAATTACTCGGATCATACTCTTTTTCACTCTTGAGACTATTGCCTTAATATCAGGCGCACCCCACTTTTTTATCACTTCGAGACTATTGCCTTAATATCAGGTGCACCTCATTTTTTTTATCACTCTCACTTTTTTCTTTTTTTTTTGTTTAGAGAGAGAAGACTTACTCAATCGTTATCATCTTTATTCTTAACCTAAGAGAGTACTGTGAAGTGAAAAATAGATGTATACTTGCCTCAAAACTACTGTTAACGGTATTTCTTTTTCGGATTTTAATCTTTTTTATAAAATTCTGAGTGTATCATCTAATCTATTCTTCTATCAAGTTTCTAATCTAAGTTTATTCGTTTATCTGTAATTAGGTTGATTTATTGATGAAAATATATAAATAAATTTTTCTTTTCAGTTTTTATTGTTTTTTTTGTTACCCTAAAAACTAGCTTAAGTGTAAAATTAAAAAAATCCTAAAAATCTAAAAATAAAATATTTTTTGTAAAAAAACTAAAACCCTAGAAAAAACATGAAGAAAATATCCTAACCCACTCTCCCACACCTAAACTCGTGTATGCCCTCATACATAAACAAAGGGTGGTAAATAAATAAGAAAACTATGATATAAATATTATACACTTATTAGAAAATTCAAGCCGGTTACGACCTCTTAATCACTTTCCAGTCTCATAGTGTGTCCTTTTACGTTTTGATATGGATAAACTTAGCCTTTTTATCAGTTTTGCATTTAATCTCTCCATCTTATTTTTAATTTTTCTTAATTTATTCATACCCTTCTTTCTTTTATTCAATAGTAAGATTTTGAGGTTGGAAAGCATACCTTTATTGTCGTCCATATTCCATCCACAAGTATCTTTCATATCAGTAAGTATTTTGGTTTTATTATCATGTGAAATAACTACTCACCTTGGTATTGTGGAATTATGAACACGATTTTGGATCGGTCTTTCAAATTATTAGGTATCATGACCTCTTTCTTTTGTGGTTCCTGCCATTCTTCTAGTGTTTTGACCTTATCATGCAAATTTTCTTCAAACTGTCATCAAAATTCTCAAAAGAAAATGCCATGCTAGTGGACTTATCGTTAGTCAAATCATTGTGAAGGAATAAAAATTCTTCTTCACAAATATTTTCACAATTTTTATGAAAAGAATCAAATGATAATGTGTCACTAGCAAGTTCATCATGAGGTATATCACCAAGCAAATTTTTTTTTTTATAGTTTTTTTATAATTATTTTCATAATGGTCTAAAATATGTTAATCACGATGTTGAAGTATAGACTCATCATTCACAAAATTATTTAACTTATTTTGAGTCATATCTACTTCAAAATATAACTGAAGTAGTTGCTCATTGGAGTAAGATATGTTCAAACAATTAGATGGTTGATCTTTAAAAAGTTTAGTTTGAGAAATCTTTTTGAGAAGATCTTCCATACAAGATGCAGTTTGAGAGGATGAATTTTGAGAGGATGATTTTAGCAAAACTTCTATACCTTCCTCTATTGTACGTGCTCGCTCCTCAATCTCACGATTATAATTTTCCTTATTTTTCTCAAATAATTGCATCTCAAGATCATGAGTGAAATTTGATGGTGGATATGATAGATCTGTGTACATATTTGATGACAGATATGAAGGGGTTGTAGGTAAATTCTCATGACATGCATACCACACTTCTAATCTTTTAATTTTTCATCTAACATGTTCAATTGAATATCTTATTCATGATTGTATTTAAAACATGAACATGAATAGCCTATAAAGAAAGGATCAAATGGAGGACTCTCTTGGTACAGCTCTTGATTATATGCAAAATTAGATTGATTCACCCATTCACAATTATAATTTTGTGCATAGGAAGTGCTTGTAGATTCATAATATGTAGTGTGAATTTGATTATGACCTAGTCCTACTGAACTTCCTATCTATGGACACTGATGATAATTATGATATAGATCATGACAATGATAGCAACCAGTTGGATTTTGAAATATTTTTTTAATTTTTTTTTTGAAAAAGGTGGAGAGGGAAAGAGATGGAAAAGAAAAAAAATGAAAAATTGAATTTTTTTTTTATTTTTTTACAGACCAGAGACCCAAAATATAGAATACTAGAGAAAAATGTGGCTAAGATTCACAAAAATTGCCGCGAAATAGGGGCGAATGCCGCTATTTGGTGGCAAAACCAGGGAGTTTAGGTCCCTGGTTTTTGTGGTGTACCTCTGATTCTTCTCTCGTTCTTTTTTTCTTCCTGTATCTAAACTTATAGGTCCCTGCACACTCAACACACACTGTTAACCCATAAAACATTAAAAAAGTAAGAAAAACACCGTCAATTCCCGACAACAGTACCAAAAACTTGATGTGATAATTTAACTGCAAGCGTACAGTGTCGGTTGTAGCGCTTTACAGGTCGTCCCACAGAGATCTCAGGTGTTTTGTGATTTTTACTATTTCTATTATTCTAACGGACTAACCAAAAATTTTAATTTGAAATTGATATTATCTAATTAGTCTAGATCTAGAATCCATTAGTTTCAAACCATGTATTTACTTCTATTATCTTCTTCTATCATAAAAATTTGATCTTTTAGTTTTAATTTTTATTTAAAGTGCTCTAAGTATGAGCTATCAAGTAGTGTGCACGCATAACTTATCAAAGAAACTACTTTTCATGAAAGCAAACTAAATCATTAGATAATTTGATAAAGAAGATAAAAATCAACAACCCCAAATTCTAACTACGCATAGACTGTTAAGAAAACTTAACTCAAGTATAACCTATCAAAGTATTAATCTACGAGTTCTTGTATTTTAATCTTTTCATAGAAAAATCATGTCTTTATTATTTTAATTCGGAAGAAAATATTAGAGAGCAACTACGTAGTGGATTCTATTTTCATCTACATTCTAGAGCTAAACTAAATTAGCTACTCATAATTCTAGTAAGTAAAATCTTATTTTTATTCATGAAAGCAATTAAATCTAATCTAGAAAGTAAATAAACTAAATTAGAAAGCAAATAGAAGAGAATTAGCTAAGAAAAATTGAAGAATAGCAAAGGTTACCTCTAGAGTCGGTATTGTGGCCATCACTCCTTCAGCAAATCCTAATCCTAATTTTATTAAATAAAATACGAGTACAAAACTACATGATTTAATCCTAGTTACAAGTATACGACCAATAAATAGGCTTTGGAGAATCAAATCATAATTTTAATACAACTGAAAAACTACAAAATTACATCGAACTCCTCAAAGGAAAATCAACCTGTGGACCCCTCTTTTTGCTGCCAAATAGCGGCAATAATATGAGAAATATTTCTGATTTTTCTTCTACACGAGTCTCTTATTTTGTTCTCTTGATTTTCTTGATTGTATTGAACTTTGACTCTCATAGCATCACTGTCTTGTAGTTTGCTCACTTTTATCTCTTTTCGGGCTTGATTTCCTAATTCAGCTCTGATTTTATACCATCTCTTTGTAGGAATAGAATTACCTGAAAAAAACTAAAAATACCCGAGTAGCATTATTTAAATACAAAAATAAATAATATGGAGGCTATAAATATGCAATATATGGCACTCATCACCAAGCCATTAGATCTTGGAGGATCCAAATGCTATGTCATCATAAGGCCTGAACCGGTCTCACATCAGCATCAATTCAGGAAGCCTTGATCATCCATGTCTACTACTAATGGCATCAATAGTTCCGCTACCAGACTCAGCCCTTTCTTTTGCTTACTACACTTCTCCAAGTTAGTTATGTAGATATGTCCTCTATCTACCAGGCCACTTTTATTTTTGTTAGTGGGTCTGTTATCGTATTCGTCTTCATGTATAAACAACAACAACAACAATTAAGCCTTTCATCCCAAGTATTTGGGGCCTCCTCCACATTCAAATTACACGTGTCTCCTCCACTTTCAGATCATGCCACAGGTAACGCCCTCCGTTTTAGAAAGTAGCTAAAAAATGAGGGTGTTACAAGGTGGTATAAGAGCCTATGTTCGTCGAGTTAGTCGAAGTGATTTAGCTATTTCGGTCCTAGGAAGAGTTGGCAACAGATTTTTGTTACACATGTATATACATTATTCATTAATTATCTCTTGATTTTATCCCCCACATTGTCTCTATATATTCCTTGTCCCTTTTGATTTATTCTTCATGCTTAGGTCTTGTCCTTAAGTTCTGTGAGGAAAAAAAAATAAGACAAATGTCATTTTTTAGAAAGAGAATTGGGAAGATTAAGTATACAAAATATGATTTAGAGTATACATTTTTGAAGGGGAAGAAGGATTAGGGAAGAAATATTGATGAATTACAATAAATGATATTGAAACTTGGTAACGTAAGCATAGTTAGCTAGGTTAACTAGGCAAACGACTCAGGAAGTAAGGGACGACCTGAGGGAGAGTGAATCTAAGGATATTGGGCAATCTTAGGAAGCTGAGAATTTTGTAGAATAAGTCAAATTGGGAAAAGTTTGATGATGATCTATATTCAGAGAAGATATATTTCATCATTTTAGAACATATTGTTTATATCTTATTTCTCAAGTTTGGCTTTATCTTTCCATGTTAATTGTCTTACTGATTCATGTCTTGAAATTTTTTTGTGCACAAAATCTTATTAAGTTGGCGAGATAATTTTATTCTCTGGTATCAGCAATTGCACTCACTCATTAAGATCATTTTTGTGTGATTGAATATTATAATCAATCATGAATTCATTTATGATCTTGCATCTTTACCATTCGCAATTCTATCACATTGGCATAGTGATAGTGAAAATTTATTTATGTACTAGCGTTTGTCGCAATTTTGTACTAGAACCTTAAAGTGGACTATAAGATATTCGTCACATGTATTTTACCCATTACACATATTTCAAGATGGCGTGGCACCATGGATTGGACGTAGTTCTTCTTGATTAAACTCTGTCTTGCTTTTGTATTTCTCCACTCCGAATAAATTTCGAAGACAAATTGGAAATCTTATATACAGATTATTATTACTATCAGAGATGGAAACTATTCATGATGTGTTCTATGTATTACAGTTGAGAAAGTGCTTTAGATAAAGAGAATAGAGTTGTACAATTGTTAGATATGGATTTGAGATTACACCTACACTACTAGAAGAAATTTATCGATCATTGGCTGCCGAGGAAGTCTTAAAGAATAAAGTAATACTATTGGTTATTGTTTCATGGTATGTGCAGTCATCGAGAGAGTCTACTAGGTAGCTTGAGGTCGTTAATAATGCAAAGTACCTATATCATTTTCATGATCAGGTATGCTAATTTTATTATATTTTGTATCCATACATGCCTGTATTTATTGTCATGCCCCTGATTTAGAATTTCGATGACAAAATTTTTTCGTAAAGTGGATAGGATGTAATATCTCAAAATTCTAGTTATTCGTATCCTTTTTTTGGGTTGATCATGCTAAAATAGGGTTATTGCAGGTCAATTTGAATACCGAAATGACTTTTGATAAACGTAACTTTAAATTCGTAACTCGAAATGACTTTTCATATTCGCAGTTATTATTTTTCAAAAAATTATGATTTTAGAGATTTTCTAAAAAAAGTTATTTATTTAAGTTAAATTACTTTTTGCACATTTCACATTTTACTAAAATTCTAAATATAAATGGTGGCACATCAGTCTGCCTTGATTGGCTAAGAGATCATTTCAGTAGTGTGGTTGACACTGATTTTGAGCATAGGATTCACTATGTTCCAAGCACATATTTGCTTTATCTTCTTGGATGCACTATTCTCGGGGACAAAAGTGGTACAAGAGTGTCAATCGTTTACCTACCTCTCCTACACGATCACGAAAATGCCCATATGTTTGCTTGGGGTGTTGGAGCTTTTGCTTGGCTGTACAGGCCAATGTCAAAAATAATGCGTTAAAAAACTCATTATATTGCATTGTGATACCTAACAAGAATCCAATGTTATCTAACAATTGAAAATAATCCAATGCACTGCAACAATGTATTTTTTATATTATTTTACGATAGTTTACATTACGTTATGTTAAATTACATTTGTTATGTTATTTGCTGTTATTTCTTGAATACTTTCTATATTGTTGTTGATTATTTATTTTGATTATTAACCAATTGCCACAATTTTCTCACTTGATTACTTGTTTGTATGTGAAATTAGTAACTTGCTAATTTATAATTGCTTCTATATTTGCTTGTTGTAATTAC
This sequence comes from Dracaena cambodiana, assembly GCA_036321105.1. NCBI lineage: Eukaryota > Viridiplantae > Streptophyta > Magnoliopsida > Asparagales > Asparagaceae > Dracaena > Dracaena cambodiana. Next base: position 38,646,241 of record JAYEPQ010000004.1, read on the forward strand.
TTCCCTATTGCTGGAATTCTTACTTGTTGATTCTATTGAAGTCCAATATGAACAAAAATGAATAATTACAAATAAAATAAATTAACTACTATAAAATAGAAGTAATAATTTTGATAATAACTGAAAATAAATTTGAAATCTTATTTAGGTGATTATTGAAATTAGGGCTATAGTCTTAATATAATTTATGAAGATAAATATGAAATTATTGTGCAACTTATTAGAAATTTAAGATTGATTCTATTATAAAATGTTTTTATATTCTTTATTTAGCTGTTTTAAATGCATTTTCCCATTTATATAATAATTAGTTTATATAGTTTTATTTTTGATTTTGTTAAACAAATAAAAAATTGTATAATCTACGTTATACCTTACGCTATATTCAACATAACCTAATAGAGGTAAAATGTCACGTTACTGATATCATTATTTTAAAAATTGGTATAAGAAGCTTGGACTTGCTTCTCGAGCCCATGTGATGCAAATTGTTGGATATCTGATGGTGTTGCAGCCTTGAATATTTATCCATTTCCCATCATTCATTCCTGTATCGAACCATTTCTATAAAGCAGACGAACCACATGCTTTCCACTGGTTGAGTAGATATGACATCAATGTGTCTCGTTCACATGTATGCATGATTTGGTCAAGACTTGGCCAACCTACTCTAAGTGAGGTTAAGCACTGTACAATTTATCTAGTTAATTATTTTTTTTAACATGTATGATATTTGATTAGGTTTCCTATTTACCAAAATTTGCATGTTATATGGGATCTCTACAGGGCTTACAGAGAGACTCATTCTTTCAAAGAGCTTTTTTTCTATATGGGGTCCCATTGGTACACATGCTCAGGCAATTCAGCCATAGGTAGTACGTACCTCTCCACTATTCTCCATATCATGTGATTCTCGGGGGCTAACTAGCAACAACCACTTGGCCTCCTATGGACACACTAAGGAGATGTTGATTAATTGGCTAGATCATGTGCTCGCTCAAGAACATTGTGGGGCGATGACAGACTACCTAACAGAGTGCATGACAGATGATATGCCGTGGTTTGCTAAAGTGTCACGGTGTTTCACTAGGCCAGTCAAGGAACAAGCTCGTCCAAGGGTTTTGTAGCAAGCAACCCTTCTGAGGAGCAGATAAGTAGAGTTATGAGGAGATTCTCAATTTAAAGATAATGCTTAATTTAAAGAAACTATGTTTGTCTCATTTGTTTAAGTAACATTATACTCACTTTATGCATAGAGATATGCCCAAGCACTTGCTATTAATGATCCCCTTTAGAGCAAGGAGAAAGGGCCTTTAAGAATCGGCATGGGGTGTTATTCTCTGCACTTGCAAAGGTTAAATCGGTGCTGACAGATTGTAGATTGTATGCAATCCAAGGAACAAGTAGAGCCTAAATCATTAGATGAGGTCAACATAACCTGCCCAAGGCATTAGCCACCTCGAAAAACCTGTAGATAATAGATTATGTGTATTACGTCCGATATTCAATGTAATTAAATTAACTTTTGAGAACTCCACTTTGTATATGTAAATCTTCAAGTATTTAGTTATCAAAATAATGTTAATTTTACATTATTGTCGCCCATGATATTCTCTTCTAAATGTTTTGTACACTCAAACTTGCAATGCGTTCATGAATGGTGTTTTTTTTTTTGTTAGTAATACTTGAGTGTTGTCAAAGTTACTTGTATTGTTAAATACAAACATGGCAAGCATATTTTTCCCATGGTCCGGGCGAATAGCCTAGACCAAAAATATACAGTCCCGGTGTACAACCCGGCCAGTATACATCTTATCTAGTTTGTAGACTCCAAAGTGAAATCAAAATAATTTTTTGAAGAAATCACTATCTGGATTACGATCCGGACAATTTTTTACATGTCCAGACTGTCAATTTGGACCATGAATAATTTGTCCTATGGAAACCTGAACAATAAGATTTTTATGGTTGATTACCAAAAAATGCTATATGGGCATGCAAACTGGATAGTTTTAATATATACAGACTTCTAGCCCAGATAGTGCTGATATTTTTCATAGTTCAAGCCTGGACAGTGTGTTTTTTTTAATTTTTTGACTAAAAAAATCAATCTAGGTTTACAGTCCAGACAAGATAAAACTTGTCCACACTATAAGCCCGGACGGTATTTCGTTAGTCCAGTTGTTTAACCCAAAACGAATATTGTTTAGATGTCATTTTTGTTGTTAGGAAGCATTGTCCGGGACACCCCGGACAACACGTTAAGTGCCTGGGGGTATACCTCAGACAATGCAAATATTTTGCGGATTGTAACCCCAGACAGTATGTTTAATTTGTAATTTCAATTGAATTTAATTAATAAAACTTTGGAAATTAGCCAAAGGAGATTACTCAATTAATTGAATTTGGAATAGCCACATATTTATATACATACAAATTTTGAAATTAAAATGACACAAATATTTATATACAAATTTTAAAAGGATATGTATTAAAATTACATCAATACTTATGTATAAATTAAATCAAAAGTTTTATACAACAACAATTGTTTACAACTCAATAATCTTCTGTGTTGCTACCGACGGTGACACAATCCTTTTAATTTGTTCTATCTGTTCTAAATACGGCATGACCCATCCATCGGTCGCAAGGTCACGGTGACATTGCCAGTTCAAAGCGACGCTAAGAACAGGATGGAGCGGAGTCAGGATAACCTAAGCAAAAAAAATATTTAAGTATGAGTCTTCGTATAGTATAAAACAAATGGGAGAATGGTAAATAATATTGGTGTGAAATTTTACCAGCATTAAATGACAACCCATAGTAAAAGCTATGGTGACTTCCTTCCGATAGAGTTTAAGCACGAAAGTAAGGCAATGGGCCTGAGATATGAAGAACAAAACAATATTAAACCATGACGTAATCAAAAGTCACATGTTCAACATCATCATCCAACATCGACATCCAGTGGTTGACTCTTGGAAATTTTCTGAAATAATTTAAAATTTTACGCAGCTTAACACGATACTTCCAAAAATCAGCATATTGTTTTGGGTCTATCTTGAATAGTAAATCTCGCCGAACTTGAGCCCATTTGTAGCGCCTCCATTTTTCAACTGCTTCCTAAGACAGAGGACATTACTTAACTATTACAATACAACTCAACAGTCATATGATTTTGGAATAAGTATAACTACTGCAATCAAGATGAATAAATTACATATCTGAAATTGACATGATTCCATTCATATAAGAGTTGATTACATAAATCGGGCACACTACTCTGAATATTTACACAAAAGAGTCAAAATACAAGGAGTGAAGCAGTGCCCAAATAAACGAAAGTATGAACAAGATGTACACAACTGACCAAGAAAAACTTTGCTGATTACTACTACTCGATTTGCTCAGTGAAGTAGGAATCGTTGGTTGGAGCAATTTTCCCTTCTCCGCCTTCATAATCTTGGCTTAAAAATCCAAGGGATTGAACTTAGCAAGTAATACAAGAGAAAAGAACATGTGTACCAATGTTTAAAATAGCGATAACGGTAACGTAACGTTTTGCCTCTGTTAGGTTATGTCGTATATAACGTAACGCATAACGTAGGTTACACAATTTCCTATTTATTTAATAAAAATTAATATAAACTACATAAAATAATTTTAATAAATTGAAATATAAATATAAAATATCTAAAAAAAAGAATGTAAAACCATTTTATAATCATAATCTTTTCTAATTTTAAATTTTACAATAATTTTCACATTTATCTTCATAAATTATATTAAGTCTGCAACTGTAATTCGGTCATCATTTAAATAGGGAAAAATATTCCAAATTTTTATTTTAGTTCCAGTTATTATCATTGTTATAATTTATATTTTGTAATATTCAATTTATCTTATTTGTAATTGTTGATTTCAATTCAGTTAAAAATTCAATATAATCAACAAGTAAGATATTTCAGCAATCAGAGAGAAATCACAAGCGAATAAGAAAACAATCGCAAATTAACAAATTAGCAATTCCATAAGCAATCAAACAAGCCAACAACTAATTAAGTAATAAAATTACAGCAATTCACTAATAATCAAAATAATAATCAACAATAATATAGAAATTACTAAAACATAACTGTAAATAACGTAACATAACGTAATTTAACGTAACGTTACGTAATATAACGTAAAATAACGTAAAAAACGTACTGTTACGGTGCATTGAGTTATTTCTAGTTGTTACGTAGCGTCGGGGTTCCGTTAGGTTACGTAACGCAATATAACGGGTTTCATAACGCGTTATTTTCAACATTGATGTGTACTATCATAGTACAAAATGATAAAAATTATGCAAATAAATTGTTTTGGTATTAAACATGTCACATGAATAATGAAATGGAATAAGCAAGATTATGTATGTCATTTGCAAATAGCAGACAATATCATGTAAAAATGACGAGTTTAGGTCAGGTTCATCTTAGCATTTGAATCTGAATGATGGATAAATTATCGCGCAGTTCCTATATTATATAAGTGCCCGTGCATACCCGGGATCTTGCCTCAAATCTATGGCACTGAACCATGGCATACCGCTAGGTACTTACAAGTCCAATCTCGTTCAATGAAACTAGTAACGGGCATCACCCATATGGTGACTCATGTATCAGATGTGATCCAGTACCACCTAGTGTTGCTACAGTAAAAGTGCTCAGTACCTTAATTAAAAAGTTGGTCAACAAGATTCTTATACAATACGATTATTATCCATCATGTAATTTCTCCAATCACTATATTAGTGATACATGATATACATGAATTAATGAAAATACGTTGCTTGTCAAGTTAAATTGTGTACATATTCTTTTCATAAAAAAATAAGAATACAAGAATCAAGATTCAGAATCTTGTACATACGTATCACATGGATACTTCTTGTCACATAATTAAGATATAAGAATAATCATGCTTCCATGAATAATCATGCCTTCATGCATCATTGTTGATATTTTCTTGTCATATCATCATGAAATAAATGAGTATTATTAAACTTGTCATCATGTTATTATAAAATAAATGATATAAGGAAAATTCATGACTTGCCAAATATCAGCCTCTTCAATTGAGAGTAATACCATGTAGAAAATTGAATGACAGAACTTGAATATGCTAAAATCTGCGTTAGAACTACATACTGCTGACGTGGCATCAGATTCGTGTTTCAGCTGGTTTTGATTGTATGTGCAGACCCGTGTTTGGGTGTTAACAAGGACAATAAATATCCTTCAAGATTGTAGAATGAAAATGCGACCCTCCGGGTCTCGCGTTTAGGTATATTCGGCTCTAGTCATGAGCTTAGAAGATAAACGCAGATTTTCTCATGACTGTTGATCCGCATTTCTATTTATTTGGTGATAGATTTAATTTTAAAAGCCTTCAGGGTTAAAACACAATTCTAAGTTAGAAATATAAACTAGATCCACATTTTCCCCAAATGCGACCTTATGTTTAAAGCATAACTAGATCCACATTTTGAATTCATAGTGACACCTCTCTTGTACCTAGATTCGCAGTTTCTATTTATTCAGAAGACTTGTGGGCCCCAACATGATCCTATGTGGCTAGCCGTGCTTTACCTAAATTGTGACCCTAAATTTGGAGTAGGGTGAGATCTGCATTTCCCTCAAAACATGACCTTACAAGGTATCTACAGATTTCTCAAATGCGATCTTATTGGTTTGCATGGATCTTCTCTAAACAAGATTCTTGTTTTATCTTATTAGCAATGATACTTGCTTATTTAGATCCGTGTTTAGTCATAAAAGGGAATAACCTTGTGTTCTCAAGTTTTATATACAAAACGCGATCCTAAGGCTTTATTCGCAGATTTCTCAAGATGATGAAGATCTGCATTTCTAATTTAAATGTGACCTTCAATCATTTTCAAGGATTCTAAAATTTACATTTTTCTTTATCTGGAGAGATTTAACTTCTCGTTATTATAGAAACAAATGCAACTTCAAGAGAGTCGCATTTTGTTGCATCCGAAAGAAGTTTCAATCTATGGACTATACTAAGGTCAAACATGACCCTTAGGGATCTTGCATTTACTCTCAGAGGATTTCCTCCTCAATTTGGGAATTTGACTAATACTTTGAGCATTAGTACTACAAAATTCTTATAAATCAATTTGTGAATCATGTGATTTCAACTTTTAAACTCTAGTATAACATTTTCCAATTTTAATAGTTCCAAAAATAATCTAAATCATTCATGAAAGGAGTTATGTGCGCACAATACAAATCAAATGAAAATCCCAAGATAGAATCAAAGAATAGAAGTGTTACTTGCCTCAAATTCTCAATCTTTTTGATTCAGCAAATTTCTTTTTCTCTTTTCTGTGAACCAGAAGAACCAAAGGTTAGAAAGTGATTTTGTTTTGTTCTTTTACAAAAATTCTATTTGAGAGAATGAGGTTATATATATGTTTAAGAGTAATTTGGTAACTTTGTCCTCTAGCCTAATCCCTAAGCTTTTGCATGTAAGGCATGTGTCCTACTAGGGTGCCACCTCACTCTCCTTCTTACAACACACCATCAATTTAGTTCAAGGGTGTGCCCTTAGAAACTTAGTTAAATTAGGAGGTGTATAGAAATAAATATTTAATTTCAATAATTTGTTATTTAACAAACTTGAGAATGTTATTTAGACTAGCAAGAAAATTTGAGGTATTACATCCTACCCACCTAATAAAAGTATTTCGTCCTTGAAATTCCAATTAAAAGTATCCTCGAAATTCTATCATATCTGATCATGAAAATAGGTATGGGTACTTTGTCCTGATGTCATCCTCAAGTTCCCATGTAGAGTCCTTTGGTGATCGTGCATCCCACGAAATAAGAACCAATAGTATTATTTTGTTCTTCAAAACTTTTTCCTATCGACCAATAATTGCTATAAGTTGCTTCTTGTACTTTATATCCGATCTCAGATCTACTTCGGACAGGTCTACTATCTTATATTCATCACCCAAGCATTTCCTCAATTGGGACACATGAAATACGTCATGAACAGTTTTCATCTCAAGTGATAATGATAATCTGTAAGTAAGATTCTCAATCCTTTTTGTGATCTCAAATGGCCTAATGTATTTTGAACTGAACTTTCCCTTCTTACCGAATCTGATTATTCCTTCATCGATGATATCTTCATAAACGCTTTATCTCTTATTTCAAACTCCAATAATTCTCTACGTTGATCTACCAATTTCTTTTGTCTATCTTAGGCCGCTTTTTATGTGTCCCTTAATAACCTTTACTTGTTCTATTGCATGAGTAATTAACTCTGGTCACAAAATACTTTGTTCACCAAGGTCGTTCCAACACAATGGAGATCTATACTTTCTTCTATATAAAGCCTCAAATAGTGCTATTTTGATACTCTCTTGATAGGTATTACTGTAAAAAAATCTCACCATATACAAATGATATTCCCAAGATCCTCCAAAATCCAACACATATGCTCTAACCATATCTTCAAGTATTTGAGTACTCCATTCTGATTGACCATCTGTTTGAGGATGATAAACTGAAAAGAAGTCCAAATGTGTTCCCAAACTATCCATCAATTTTTTCCAATATTGCGATCTGAATTTCGTATCTCTATCTGATATAATGCAAAGTGGAACTCCAGTAATCTTACTACTTCCTGCATGAATTTTTTTGCTATTGCTTCTATTGCCTGACCGATCCTAAATGGAATGAAATTAGTTGACTCGGTTAGCCGGTCCACAATCACCCAAATTGCATTATTACCTTTAGTTCCCCTAGATATTCTTGTAACAAAATCCATTGATATTTGTTCCCACCTCCATTCTATTATTACTAGAGGTTGAAGCATTCCCGCCATCCTCTGATATTCAGCTTTTACTTGCTGGCAAGTGGAACAGCTGGATACATATCTTGCAACCTCTTTCTTCATGCTTGGCCACCAAAAGTACCTCTTCATATTGCTATACATCTTATTGCCTCCGGGATAAATAGAATATATTAATTTATGAGCCTCTTCTAAAACTCTTTTGTCTTATCTCTCTTTTGGGAATCCATAATCTTTCCTTAAATCTAATAGTTCCATCCGAGTACATCTTCATTTCTAACCTCTTACCTCTTTCTACTTTGTTCTTTAACTTTCGTAAGTTCTCATCCTCGACTTGAACTTGCTTGATCTACTCCATCAATGGTGATTGTAATCGTATCTCCATAAATTGTGTTGTCATTCCTGGTAAAATTATTTCCAATTCCATTCTTTACATTTTCATTGATAGCTCCTTTTTTTAAGTTAATCTTTCTATTGTGGGTTTCCTATTCAGAGCATCTAGCACTACATTGATCCTTCCTGAGTGATACTTAATTTCTAAGTCATAATCTGATACTAACGCGAACCATCGTCTTTGTCTCATATTTAGTTCTTTTTGGGTAAAAATATATTTCAAACTTTTATGATCAGTGTATATCTCTACTCTTTATCCTAGTAAATAATGTATCCAAATTTTCTACAGCTAGTTCCAAGTCATGAGTCGGATAATTTCTTTCATGAGGCTTCAATTGCTGTGACACAAACTCAATCACCCTTCCATTTTGAGTCAACATGCATACCAGCCCTTGTTTTGAAACATTACTATAGATTTTCATTCCTCCAGAATTATCTGAAATTACTAGCACTGGTGCTATTGTCAGTCTCCATTTTAATTTTTCAAATGCCTTATTGCATTCTTCTGTCCAGACATATTTCATTCCTTTTCTGGTCAATTAAGTTAGTGAAGATGCAATTTTTGCAAAGTCCTGTACAAATCGCCTGTAACATCCAACCATTCCTAGAAAATTGTAAACTTCTAGTACTGATTTTAGTACATGCCAATCCATCACAGCCTCTATCTTTTAGGATCAGTTTACACACCATCTCGAGATATTATATTGCCTAAAAAAGTAACCTTATTTAGCCAAAATTTATATTTGCTAAGTTTTCTATATAACTTCTGTTCCCTTAGAATTTGTAAAACTATTCTTAAATATTTAACGTGTTCTTCTCTATTCATAGAGTAGATCAATATATCATCAAAAAATAACACCACAAATTTGTCTAAATACGGAGCTAAAACATAGTTAATCAAATTTATAAATACTGCTGGAGCATTAGTTACCCCAAACGATATCACCAAATATTCATAATGACCATGTCAGGTTCTAAATACAGTTTTTAGAATGTCTTCTGTTTGGACTCTTACTTGATAGAATCCTGAATGAAGATCTATCTTCGAGAATACCTTTACTCCTCCCAATAGATGAAAAAGATCAGTTATCCTTAGTAAAAGATATTTATTCTTGATTGTTACCGCATTCAAACACTTATTATCCATATACAATTTTTAACTTCCATCCTTCTTTCTTACCAACAACACTGGAGCTCCCCAAGGTGAAACACTAGGTCTCACAAAATCCAGTTTCAATTAATCATCTACTTGCCTCTTAACTTATTCTAGTTCTGTGATTCCCTTTCGATGGGGTGACTTACAAACTAGTTCAGCTCCAGGGATAATATCAGTAATGAATTTTACTACCCTTACTAGTGGTAATATGGGCATCATTTCAGTAAATATATCTAAGAATTCAAATACTACTAGGATCATTCCTTCTCCCATTTCAATGGCTTCCAAAACTCCTCCCTTTGGGAACACCTTAGATTCAGCCGGTCCTAGAGATTGGTTTCCACCAAAAAATTCAAACTCTAAATAATCAGGAATTTGGAATACTACTCTCCTTCTACAATCTATCACCGCATGGAAGATACTCAACCAATCCATACCTAAAATTACATCATATCCTCTTTCACTAATAAGCAATAAGTTGGCATAAAATTCCTTATCATTAATCACTAAGGAACACAGCCTACACTCCTTATTGGTCATGATACTACCGTTCCCAGTCTTAATGACCGACTTCGTAGGTACAATGGCAAAATCAATGGAATTGCAGGAAACAAATGTGCTAGAGACAAAACAGTGTGAGGCTCCGAAGTCAAATAAAACAGTTGTCGGTACATTACCAATAAGAATCATACCTGCTACGACTTCTCCAGTGGTCTGAACTTCTTTCGCATTTATCAGTCTAACTTGCTATTGCCTTCGTCCTGTTCCTCCTTGAGCTCTGGCATAGGCTTGTTGTTGCATCTTCGAAGACTTTTTCTGATATGATCCTAAAATCCTGTGGGTTGACGTTGTTGCTGGCCTGCCTATTGGCTGGAAACGGACCTGATACTGATTTTGGTATAGGCCAATCAATCACAGTCTCTATCTTTTTAGGATCGACTGACACACCATCTCCAGATATTGTATGGCCTGAGAAAGCAACCTTATTTAACAAAAAATTACATTTACTCAGTTTTCTATATAATTTTCCTTAGAGTTTGTAAAACTATCCTTAAATATTTAACATGCACTTCTCTATTCATGGAGTAGATTAATATATTATTAATAAATGTCACCACAAATTTATCTAAATGCTGAGCAAAAATATGATTCATCAAATTTATAAATACCGTTGGAGCATTAGTTATCCAAAACGGCAGCACCAAATATTTATAATGATCATATTTAGTTCTAAATACAGTTTTTGGAATATCTTCTGTTCGGACTCTTACTTGATTGAATCCTGAACGATGATCTATCCTCGAGAATACCTTTGCTCCTCCTAGTGGATCAAACAGATTAGTTATTCTTGGTAAATGATATTTATTCTGGATTTACCGCATGCAAACTCTTATAATCCACACACAGTTTTGATTCCCATCCTTGTTTCTTACCAATAACACTGGAGCTCCCCAAGGCGAAACACTAGGTCTTACAAAATTCAGTTTTAATAACTTTTTCACTTATCTATTAAATTCTTCTAGTTCTATGATTCCTATTCGATAGGGTGGCTTACAAACTTATTCAAGTCCAGGAATAACATCAATAGTGAATTCTACTGCCCTCACTAGTGGTACTCTAGGCATCTTTTTAGAAAAGATATTTAAAATTTGAATAATACTGGGATCATTCCTTCTCCCACTTTCAAGCCTTTCAAAACTCCTCCTTTTAGGAACACCTTAGATTCAGCCAGTCCTAGGGATTGACTTCCACCAACAAATTCAAACTCTGAACAATCAGAAATTTAAAATATTACTCTTCTTCTTCTACAATCTATCACTGCATGGAAAGTGCTCAGTCAATCTATGTCTAAGATAATATCATATCCTCCTCCACTACTAATTAATAAGTCGGCATAAAATTCCTTACTATTAATCACTAAAGAACACAGTCTACACTCCTTATTGGTCATGATACTACCATTTCTAGTTTTAATGTCCCACCTCGCCGATAAGATAGCAAAATCAATAGAATTACGGGAAATAAACACACTTAAGACTGTCTTCAGGAAAAACCGAGGATTTTTCCATTACCACTGAGCAAAATTGAAGATTATAGAAATTTCTCTTGGATTGATTACAATGAAAAGATTTTAAGAAAAGAAAATCAGAAGAGAGGACTTATAGAACACGTCGCTCTCTTTTTCAGAAGATAGTGAGATCGAGACAGCTATGAGGATTGATCCATTCCTCATTGACGATCCAATGTCAAAGGTTGGAGGCGGTGAAGATTTCTTGAGCTCGTTCTTCTCTTCTAATCTTAGAAGAAGCTTGGACTCTTGTGCGAAAGAAAGATCTGTCCAAAAGGTTCTTTTTGAGTCCCTGTGGAGGGGTATTTATAGGCTCTAGTTAGTTGAAGGAGTTTTCATGTAGATAGAAATAGAAATTTGTTGTAATCTTGATAAGATATTTGAATTTTCTTTTGATAAGATTTGCTCCAATATTTATTGTATATGGTCCTGATCCTACACTAAAAAATAATTAGATTCAGATTAGAATTTGTAGAATACACAAAATAGTTCCTCGAGTACGTGAGGCAGGGCCCAAATATATTGCACACGAGATTGGAGGCGAGCCTCGCACCGCCGCGAGGCTGGTTGCTAGCCTTGCACCCGCAAGGCTGGTTTCCAGCCTTGTGATGCGAGGCTGGACCAGCCTCGCACATGCAAGAAAAAAAATATTTTTTTGTTTGTTCTACAAAACTCCCTCCAAAGTTTTCAAAATTTTGCTCCTCAATTTGTTTAGCAAAATTTTAAAATACTTTAGATTTTTCCTCAATTTCTTAGACGCGAGACTTTGCTAGCCTCGTGTTTGTGTTCATCGGGCAATAACTTTGCATATTTGGGCAACCAACTTTGCCTCAAGATTTGCACCCTTAATATCGTCCGTCTATTTGAGTTGGGGGCCCTTTTAAGAAGAATTCTTCATTTTATCCTGCAAATAATGAATAAAATATTTTAGTTTCATTTAAGTCATTGTTTTATTTTTGATCTTTTATATAACATGTTTGTATTGATGAGTGAGTAAAATTGGAGAGACGAAACTTGTTAAAGATATGGTGTTGTCATAGTAAGCTAAGTTTCGTTGATCATTATGAGATTGACTCATTTGAATAACAAACAAAGCCTTGGCGATCGAGTCAGAATCACGGAGTCATTGACAGAGGTCTAGCTGACGTGCCTATGAGGTGATCATTTTTAAATTGATGGATGGATTTAATAGAGTTGGTGGATGATTTCATGGAAGATGGAACTTGCTAAGGGTGTGGAGATATCTTAGCAAGCTGAGTGTTTTAATTGTGATGTGACTCATTTGGGTAGCCCAACAGAGCCGATGACTCGTATGGATGACAGACAGAACCGGTGATTATTTACATATTGAGGGGTGACTTGCCTGGCTAACAGATAGAGCCAGAATAATGGAATTGAGATCGAATAACCATGAGCAGAGATGTACTGCTAAATGTATCCATGGAGTTTTGGTAGAGGTGTACTGTTAAACACACCAAAATGACCAAGTTAGGGTCGAAGAACCATGGGAAGAGGTGTACTGTTAAACATACCCATGGGGTTTTGGCAGAGACGCTTAATTTCACACGTCAAGATGATCGGGTCAGGATCATCGGTTCGGCAGAGGTGCTTAATTGCACATGTCAAGATGATCAAGAACTTTATATGTTGTAATGTGTGTGATGATTCAAATCTTACTATTAGAGGTAAGAGGTTAACTTGACAGATTTGTTTGTATTTAGGTGAGATGGTTTGAATCTCGCTATCAGAGTAAGGGCTTAACATGACAGACTTGGTAATTTTGAGACGAGATGGTTTGAGTCTTGTTATCAGAGTTAAGAGCTTAATATGACAGATTTGGGTATTTTGAGATGAGATGTTTTGAGTATCGCTGTCAGAGATAAGAGCTTAATAGACAGATTTGATTGTTTTGGTAGTGAGATAGTTTGAATCTTACTGTCAACTTAATATGACAGATTCACGAAATTTTTAGCAAACCCCCCAGCTATTAACAGATTTGACATACTTTTACCAATCGCCGTTTGTGTTGGGCTAGCCATGCTATTCCCCTCAACATGGTGAGTTATCGAGGATTTTTATTTTCTCTCCCCTTTGCCTCAGTAGCTATGAGTTTATTGTGAGAAAATTTGTTATGGTATTTTTAACGAACCCCCAGCTATGAACGGATTTGAGGTGTCTTTACCAATCGCCATTTGCACTAGGCTAGCCATACTATTCCCCTCAGTATGATGAGTTGTCGAAGGTTTTGGTTAGGCTTAGATGCAAAACGTTTCTCCTTCTCTTTACCTTTTTGGCATTGGGTTACTTCTACCCTTAGTATAATAGGGTTGGCGGGAAATTTTTTATTTCTCTTGCCGTTGTTTTTGATAGTATTGAGCGATTGACTTATTAGCCTTCCCTTCCCTTTCTTTTTTTTTATTTTTTTTAAAGGTGGCCATATGTAGTACTTTTTTAAGAACTTGTCGTTGATAGGCATCATCATTCTATCGCCGTTTTGATTGATAAGGTGATAGGCTATGTTTAAATAGACAGTTTCTACTATAAAAGGTCTTTCCCACTTGGGTTCAAATTTTTTCTTAATCTTGTGGTTCATGATCATCGATCTTTTGACAACAAAGACCAAGTCTCCCTCTTTAAAAATTCTTCGTTTAACTTTCTTGTTAAACACTCTCGAAATACGTGCTTGATACAACTCGATTTGTTATCACGTGTTTAGGATGCAAGCTTAGTCCTATAACCGCAGGCTTAGCCTCGCATTTTAAACTGGCATAGCCTCGTGACTGGGCTAGTATAACTTCGCGTTATACACGGGGTTGGACTTGTGTGCTGGTTTAGCCTCGCACACTGAGTTAAATTCATGCGCTGATTTAACTTTGCATACTGACTTAGATTCTTATTTAGTTGTGAGCATAACTTTGCACTCTACGCTGGCATTAGCATTGCGCTTGAGTTACTTTACACGAGTTTAGCCTCGCGTCTTGATCCCTTTACGCAGGCTTAACCGCAAGGTTTATTGGATGCGGGTCCTACCCCCTGTGTGGGCCTCATTTGGTTGGTTACGGCCCATTGTAAGCCCATGAACCACCTTTTTCTTTATCGGATATTATGCAAGGCTGCTGGTTGGCTTGGCACCTTAAGTCTCTGACGTGACCTTGCCCTTCCGTTTTTTGAAGTTTATGTGGGGTTGAGAGTTAGCCTCGCATTTTGGCCATGAATATAACCTCGCATTTAAATGACTTTATACTACCTTAGCATCGCATTGTATGTGGAGTTTAGCTTTACATTGTATACAAGGTTTATAGGTGTAGGTCCCACCCCTTGTGTTGACCGCATTTGAATGGTTATGATAGCATTGTAATTCAATTGACCGCCTTCTTTTTTTTTGAAGTTTACGATGGGCTGAGAGTTAGCTTCGCATTTTTAACTTCTTCGTGCTTTGGATTAGACTCGTACTTTTGATCTATCCGGCGCACTGTGTCTGTCGTACACTCACTTATCTTTACGTATTGAGAGTTTTCTATCTCGCTGCAACTTTTCCTTGTATTATGCATCTCTTCCAATAATGAAAATAATGCGGTTTGCCAGATGGCCTCGCGTATGTGTTATCCACGCATTTCAATTGTTTTATGCGGATTGCAAATTAGCCTCGCATTTTGGAGCTTTTGCATTTTTGTTGGCTTTGTTTTGCATAGTCTTGCATTGTTCGCAGGTATTAGCCTTGCGTTCTTTACACTGTCTTCATACATATCCTTATTTGGCTAGATGTGAGTCCCACTCCCTACATGGGACTTGTTTGGCTATCCATGAAGTTTGTCATGCAGTAATAGATTACTTCCTTCTTTGTAATAGACTATGTGGGGCTGAACCTTAATCTCGCATTTTGTTCACTTTTTGTACTCTGATAAGTTATGTGCGCTGACTTAGCCTCGCACACTTGTATAACCATGCATGTTGGCTTAGTCTAAAGTTAGTCTCGCATCTGGATAACTTTACATTGGCTTAGTCTTGAGCTAGTTTCATTCCTTAGATGATTTTACGCTGGCTTAGCCTCACATTGTACACAGGTATAGCCACGCGTTCTTGTTTTGGGCTGTTTGATTTCATACTCTTGTCCCCAGTATGATAGGGTTGGAGAGAGTTTTACTCTCTTCTCATTGCCTTGGCGACATTGGGCAACAAAAATTCGTACGTTTTTTAATTCATTTTTTGTGTTTTTTTTGTTTTTCTTTGTGTTTTTTTTTGAATTTTTTATTAATGGAGGTCATTTTGCCATTAAATTTTGCGGATTATACCGCCATCCTACCCACACGGATCGGATCTACATTGGTTGAAATTTTCAAGGATCCTATGGTAACTGTCGTTGTATTCGCAGACACCTTCTTCTGCTCAAGTCTCAATTGGATCATATTTGCATCAATAAGTGCCTAAATTTTATCTTCTAAAATATAGCAATCCTTGATTGGGTGTCTAATATTTTGATGGTAGAGGCAATACTTAGGATCATATATTTTTTCAACTTCCTCTGGCTTTCGATTTTCGGGTAACTTGAGCATCCCCTTTTTATTCAGTAGGTGAAAGAATGTGACTGCTTGTTCATTTTAAAATCGTATGTCCATTGCGATCTAGAAAAATCTTGATTATTCTATGATTTTTTATTTGTAGCAAGTCTGGTAGTCATTGGCTCCTTTCCCTTAAAATGGGATTATTGTGGTTGTGGCTGATCATGATCATCCTCCTCTGGACATGGTATTAATTGATACGTCGGATTATATCTTCTGCTTGCTGTCCTTATTTGACTAGATCCTTCCAGATTATGGACTCTACTGCTCCCATTTTGACTAATATCCTGGTCTGGAGATTGTGTTTGCAAGTCTCCATGAATATTTCCTGCGACATGCCATACAGGCATCACACTGACATATGCTTAATGAAGTTTTTAACCATCTCATCTTCTTTTTGCTTTTTTGCTAGAAGAGGGTGAATGGATACTTCGGTATTATTTTCAAAGAAGTGAGCTACGAACTCCCTTTCCATGTTAGACCGAGCATTGATAGTTCCCGGGGGTAGCTGCATAGACCAAGTGAATGCAAGCTCTCGCAGGATACTTACAAAAATCTTTGTCATCACTGGGTCATTGCCCATAGGATGGCCAGTCTTAGAAAGAAAATAGTACATATACTGGTTTGGAGATCCCTTCCCGTCATATGATTCTAACTTCAAAGGCTTATATTTTGCCAGAAATGGTACGGACTCCCACTCTATCAAGTAGGGTCTCGTCATCCCCATCTCCAGCAATTTATTTCACTGCATTAATGATTCTATTTGACTTTAAAGCTTCTCCATTTTTTCGGGGCAGAGATCGATAACATATCCGTCCTCCCCACCTTTTCTCTCGGTATCTAGGTTAGATTTAGTCTCATCCTTCTTTGATTTTTCAGAAGAGGAAGAACCCTCTGTTTTGTCTTCTGTGTTCTTTAGAGTGTTTTATATGACTTTTGCAAGCATTGCTTTGAGCTTCTCGATGCTCCTTTGTTGCTCTTGAATGAGCCATTCTTGTGCCCCAATCCTTTGACTCATCTTGGTCGACCGTTCAGCAATGTGAACCGTCCTCCTGCTGGACTGAGAGGAAGCGTGCGATCGCGGCGTTGTTGTGGTCAAATGATCACTAAACTCTTCATAGTGCTCATCAGAACCCCCTACTAATCTTTTGTAATCGCGGGGAGCCGTCATGCCTGACCTGAGACATGTGTGATGATAGGTTTCCTCTGCGTCTGTATTAGAGGCATACCCTTCGGCGACTGGTTTTTATCTTTATTCACTATATTCGATGTGAATGTGGGCAAGACTTGATCTGAGTCAGAGTCTTATTCTCGCAACCGTCTTCTTTTTGGTATATCGGATCCCGGTGCTAACCACCGGTTAAATACAGATGTCCTTAGGGCTGGACAACGACAGTGAGTTAAAACTGCCGTAATCAACTCCTCACAATAGAAGAACTGAGGGGGCATGCTAATATAACCATCTTTTGTAGATGAGGTCCGCTTCTAGCGCGAGGTCTATTTATCCAGATAGGCGGTTCAACGAAGTCACGGAAACCATATGGGTTAACCCCCAGGTTAGTTTGATGCTCAATATTAGTTCTGGTATGTTTTGCATGAAACTGCTTGGTAGCCTTGCATTCTTCTATTCTTATGCGAGGCTAAGGCTTAACTCTAGCCTCGCGCATTGGACATTCCTTGCATGCTGGATGAGCCTCGCACATTAGATGAGCCTGGCGCACTAATTTGGCCTTGCACACTGGTTCAAACTTAATTTGATTTTCAACTTTAATTATGCTAGGGTGACATTTAGTTTTGTTCATGCTAGGCTGCAAATCAGCCTAGCGCTTAACATTGTTTATGCGGGGCTGAGATTTCGCCTGACATCCTTCTTGATTTATGATAGGTTGATTTCTGCCAAGCTGATTTTTGCTAGGCTAATATGTGTTAGGCTGATGAGTGCTAGGCTGATTTTTACTAGGCTGAGAAGTGCTGCACTGATTTTTTGCCAGGCTGAGAAGTGCCAAGTTGACTTTTGTTAGGCTGAAAAGTGCTGGGTTAATTTTTGCTAGGCCGAGAAGTGCTAGGCTGACTTTTGCTAGGTTGAGAAGTGCTAGGCTGATTTTTGCCAGGCTGAGAAATACTTGGCTAATTTTTACCAAGCTAATTGGTGCTAAACAAATTGGTGCTAGACTGAGTTTTAGCCTGGCCTTCCTTACTTCATTCTAGACTAATTTTGAGCCTGACATCCATCTTGATTTATGCTATTTTGAGCCTAGCATCCACCTTCGTTTGTGCTAGGCTGATTTTGAGCATGGCATACAAAACGAGCTCTAAGTTCCCTACGGTGTGCCCTCCAATTCTAGTTGCGGATTCGGATCAGTCTTTACGCCGCGATCGGTTCTCCTTTGGTGTCAAATGCAGCAAGTTCCCTAAACATTGGAAGGGACACTGTTTATTTCGATGAACCAGAGTTTGAAAATCTAAGTAGTTGTTGATGGATCAACGCCTCCTTGTCATCCCAAACCATCAGGTCATCTTTATGTTCAGGTGATTTTGATTTTTTGTGTCCTTGCCACGCGAATCTTTTCTTGTTTGGACTCAATGAGTCTGAAGATATGTGATTATCATATTTTTGTTGGTCAAATTTGATCACCAACATCTTCACCATTTCGCTAATTTTGTTGACAATGGATGGACCACCATCTCCTCCTTAATATGGGAGATTTCTCCTACTGTGGTCTCAAGTCTATCTTCGGAAAAAATCGGGGATCTTTTCGTAGCCATTGAGAAAAATTAAAGATTACAGAAATTATTCTTGGATTGATTACAATGAAAAGATTTTAAGAAAAGAAAAACAGTCGAGAGGACTTATAAAACACGTCGCTCTCTTTTTGCAAAAGATCGTGGGATCGAGGCAGTTATGAGGATTGATCCATTCCTTGTTGACGATGCGACGTCGAAGGTTGGAGGCAGTGGAGATTTTTTGAGCTCGTTCTTCTCTTCTGATCTTGGAAGAAGTTAGGACTCTTGCATAGGAAAGAGATCTAGCCAAAAGGTTCTTTTTGAGTCCCTCTAGAGGAGTATTTATAGGCTCCAGTTGATTGAGAGAGTTTCCATATAGATAGAAACAGAATCTTATTGTAATCTTGACAAGATATTTGAATTTCTTTTGATAAAATTTGCTCCAAGATTTATTGTATTTGGTCATGATCTTGCATCAAAAAATAATTAGACTCAGATTAGAATTTGTAGAATATATAAAATAGTCCCTCGAGTACGTGAGGTGGGAGCAAAAATATATTGCGCATGAGACCGGAGGCGAGCCTTGCTGTGCACTAGGCCGGGCGGCTAGCCTTGCAATGCAAGGCTGGTTGCCAGCCTTGCACATGCGAGGAAAAAAAAATATTTTTTTTGTTTGCTCTATAGAGACAAAACAGTGTGAGGCTCTAGAATCAAATAAAATAGTCGCCGGTGCATTGCCAACTAGAATCACACTGCTACGACTCCTCCAGTTGTCTGAACATCTTTCGTATTCATCAGTCTAACTTGCCCTTGCCTTCGTTCTATTCCTCCTTGGGCTCTGGTATAGGCTTGTTGTTGGGTCTCCAAAGGCCTTTTCTGATATGGTCCTGAAATCCTCTAGGTTGATGTTGCTGCTGACTTGGCTATTGGCTAGAATGGGACCTTGGATTCCACCATTTGCTGAATCTTTGGACAATATGTTTTAGTTCTTCAAATGCCTTATTGCATTCTTCTATCCCGACATATTTTGTTCCTTTTCTGGTCAATTTAGTTAGAGGAGATGTATTTTTTGCAAAGTCTTGTACAAATCGCCTATAAAATTCAGCCATCCCTAGAAAACTACAAATTTCTGATACTTATTTTGGTACAGACCAATCCATCACAGCCTCTATCCTTTTAGGATCAGCTGACACACCATCTCCAGATATTATATGGCCTAAGAAAGCAACCTTATTTAACAAAAAATTTACATTTGCTCAGTTTTCCATATAACTTTTGTTCCCTCAGAATTTATAAAACTATCCTTAAATATTTAACATGCTCTTCTCTACTCATAGAGTAGATCAATATATCATCAATGAATACCACTACAAATTTATCTAAAAACTATGCAAAAATATGATTCATTAAATTTATAAATACTGCTGGAGCATTAATTACCCCAAACGGCATAACTGAACATTCATAATGACAATGTCTAGTACTCAATGTAGTTTTTAGAATATCTTCTATTCGGACTCTTACTTGATGGAATTTTGATTGAAGATCTATCCTTTAGAATACTTTTGCTTCTCACAGCAGATCAAATAGATCGGTTATCCTTAGAAAGAATATTTATTCTTGATTGTTACCGCATTCAAACTTTTATAATCCACACAAATTTTTTGACTCCCATACTTCTTTCTTGCCAATAACACTGGAGCTCCCCAAGGCAAAACACTAGGTCTCACAAAACTCAGTTTCAATAACTCGTCCACTTGTCTCATAATTTCTTCTAGTCTGTGATTCCCATTCGATGAGGTGGCTTACAAACTGGTTCAGTTTCAGGAATAATATCAATAATAAATTTTACTATCGTTACTGGTGGTAATCTGGGCATCTTTACAGTAAATATATTTAAGAATTCAGATACTACTTGTTGGCAAATTTTCTTTTACTGGTATCATCTTTCATAAAGAGAGATGTGAGAATATAAACTATAAAGGAAATAAGACATGATTTTCACATAGTTGTGCTTTATTTTTCATAGAAGTTGAGACGCGATCTTTGACTCGCGAATGAAGTTGAAGTGCGAATCTCTTTCTCTAGATTCGCAGACTTAATAATGAGAATAGGCTCCGCAGGGTCTCAACATCGTGTCTAAGTATATCATGCAAGCAGCAAACATACCATTAGATTGAAACGCAAATCTAAAAGTTTTAGATTCGCATTTCGATTGCCATTCAGATTGAAATATAAATCTAAAGTCTGAGACTCGTGTTCCGATTGTCATTCAGATTAAAACGCGAATCTAAAGTTTGAGATTTGCGTTCCGATTTTTATTCAGAAGAAACATGAATTTAAAGCTTGAGATCCACATTTTAGTTACAATCCAAAGGATTAAAGACATTGGTTACAAGTTCTGAAGATTTAATATAAATCCACCAGATCAAAAGGCGGGAAATTAATACTCAGATCGTGGAGGCCAACAATTGGATAGTAACATCAACTCAAGAGTCTCCAAAACTCTATAAATAGCAGAAGCTTAGGCGAAAAAGGGATCGGGAGATTAATATTATAGAGAGAGTCTTTTGCCATCCAAGTGCTGGTACTATAAAAAACTTAAAAGTCTTGCCAACTAAAATTTTATACAGAGTGTCAACAGAGAGCAAGATCATTCTCCATAGCTACTCTAGAACCCAGCATTAAACAAAGAAGGAATTAGATTTTTCTCATCTTCTGTAAATGGGAAACTATTGAAATTGTAATCTTTCATTGAGAATATATAATAAAAAGAATCATTTATGATTTTATGGCAAACTGAGATTGGCGACTCCGCTGGGGATACCTATCATCTCTGATACCTATAGCTCAATCCAAAAAGATACCAATTGGCAGCATGGTCGAGTCACTCGTCATCGAGTTCGACTAGGAGAGGTATCAAAAATTTCTCTCCTCTGGCCCCAGGAGCCCTAACTCCTTATGAAAATGCCATAAGATCTTTAGCAGCTCAATCTCTAAGGAGGCTCCAAGGACGACAGTCCTATCAAAGGACTCTTCAGCCCAATATGGTCTCAAAGGAGAATCATCTCCTTCATGAGCATAAGACTACGGGTCTGCTACACTCAAGACCCATGTTGATCTCCTTGAGAGGATGGATCAGGATCCCCATGATAACAAGGGGAAACAACCATTCTCTGATTGCAAAAAATATTATTCAAAAAATAAGGTTCCTCTCACTCGCACAATGAGAAGGAATCTCAGAAGAAGTAAGACTCGTGCTCTTCGCAGAGCCATGAAACAAAGAGAATCTATCGAACCACAAGCGCGAAGAACTCCAGTTCAAATATGGAGGCCAAAAAGTAAGGTAGTGGTTCCAGACAAAAAGAAATATCAAGATATAGATGGGTTTGTTCATGTTTCTTACAAGAAATGTCGAACACCTACCAAGTTAATATTTGATTCCAAACACGAAGTTTACATCCGCTTTTTGCAAACAAGACGAGGGTCCCACGCTTATGACCTAGGAATAAGATGCGATTTTCAAGATTGCATTTCTGCAGTTAGACGCGGATCTTAAATTCGCGTACCAATAGAAAAATGTTGTTTTTAAAATTGCTTTTCTAAAAAAGAGTCAACCTTTAAGGTCCATGTTCCAACTTTGGCAAAGCGCATCCATCTTCTACCACAATTAAAGTAAAATTCACTCCTGAAATATTTAAGAGAATAGAAAATCCTGTTCCAAAGATATCATTTGGAGGCGATGTCATTTCTATTAATAAGACAATGAGTTTCAATACAAGAGATCTCAAAGAACTTCTCAATAAAAAGAGAGAAGAATTATGAATGTCTCAATGTCATTGTGAATGATTGATCAATGCGGTGTTATCACATTGTTGCTATGTAGCAGCTCCGAATAAATAGTCGATTTTTAATCGACTTACAACATCTTCACTTCAACCATATAAAAGGAAGAGACGTAACAAACAAGAATTTTCTAAATTTGAATACTCCGAAATATCATCCAATATGATAAACTTCAAGGGAAAGAAGAAGAAGAAGAAGAAGACAGAGTTCGCATAGAATAGATTCTTCTGACTCTGAACGCTCTTCAAGCTTAAAGAGTGTATTTAGCAAGATGCAGGGTGTTTTTTAGAATACCCGACTTAAGAAAGGAGTAACAATGCCTGTGAATTATAGACAAATGACTGGAGTCTCTTCTGATAATGATGGTGAAACAATAAATTCAGTTATGACAGAATCACAGACATCGAACTCGTTCGTTGAAGATTCCGCATTTGCACATATGCTACAAGGAACTCCAAAAGAATTCATGAAAAGAATGGATGAGTAAGACAAAACTATCCTACAACAGCAAAATACTATTAATAAAATGAGAGATATGATGTATGTCTTGCTGGAGCAAGAAAAAGAAAGAAGAAAAGAGAAAGGCCAATCTTCTTCTAAAACTCCTCATAATTCGAGGAACGATAGAGCGAAGAATGCAGAAAATGAATCTCGTTTTCCTCCTAGAAATGATAATGAAAATAATGTAGACCGTAACGAAGAAGAAGATAATCATTTTGTGCATTCCCATCACCAAGAAGGGAATCCGAATCAGGAAAGAAATACAAATACTGCTTGGATAGAGAGTTTTCAAAATCAACTGAATGTTCTCATGCACAAGAATGATTTGCAAGAGCTGAGAGTTGTGAGGCCATATTCAGTAGAATTATTCCCGAAGAATTACAAACCACTAAAGCTCAATTCATTTGATGGTAAATGATCGCCAAATGAGCACCTTCACTATTTTCAATCTCAGACGAAACATTTGGTTGGAAATGATCCAATCATTATGCAAGTTTTTGTTAGTACCTTAATAAGTCTAGCATTTGAATGGTTCCGGAGATTAGAACCGAGAACCGTCAATTAATGGAATGATTTGGAAAAAACCTTCTTGACGAGGTTTTATAAAGATGACATAGAAATCTCAATGCCAGCGCTCCTTGCTACAAAATAAAAGAAGGGAGAATCTACTCAAGATTTCATTAAAAAATTCAGAAATGATTTTTTAAGATGTTTGCATGGAATGCCAGAGAAAACATTGGTAGAAACTTGCAGATACAATATCTTCACAAAGTTTTTGCTAGGATAGGAGCTGTAAAGTCTTCTACTTGGAAAAATCTTTCATTACAAACTGAGAATGTCGAAGAAATTATACAGAGGCTTGAAGCTGAAGAAGGAGGAAAACAAAGACAAAATAATTCTAAACAGCATCAGTCTTTTCGACCCAAGGGGAAAGAAACAATGGCGACTGGTACTCTGAACTCTACGAAATCTTCTCCAAAGGCTCCTCCTCAATCGCGGATTCCTCAGAAATAATATTCTTTCAAAGATGAGTATACCATTAATATCTTTAATTTGCTCATGATAAAAAATATGCTCCAATTGCCAGAATCAAAATGACCTGAAGAAGCAGGAAAGGTTAATGATCCTAATTATTGTGTGTATTATAGAATTATTAATCATCCTACCAAAAATTATTATATACTCAAAGATAAGATTCAAGCTCTGCTAGATGCCAAAGTTATCAAGTTGTTGGAAGATCATAAAAAGGTAATTGCAAACATGGTAACTTTTAGATTTGGAAAAGCTCCCGATTGGATAGAATCAACTGTTCAAGACGGAGTTCAATCCATTCCTAAAGGTACGATGAGGATTGCAAATTATGATCCTCATCAATAACAAAATAAAGGGTTATGTCCTTTTAAAACTTCTTAAGGAGAAATAATGTGGGTACATTCAGATTTCCTTAAAGATGAGCAAGGGACTTCAAGTTCATCTAAGAAGAAACCAAAAGGAAAAGCTTTTATTTCTAATGCTATTACTGCAATTCCCGAAGATAATACAGAAGTTCCTCCTCTCAGATTCAGAAAAAGAAATTAAAGATTCTTTGGCAGTTAATGTGGATCAGTCAAAACCCTCTGAGACTCATTTAGGAAAATATTACTTGAAGAATTATGATCAAGTAGTAGAATCTCAGTCGCCTCTAGAGAAGAATAAGCAAAAAAGGCTTAAATTTGACAAAACTCTTAAAAACATAAATAAAGAACCTGTAAAAAGTTCTAAGAAGCCATTTCAATTTGACATATTGGCGCAATTGGCTAATATTCTAGTAAGAATTACTTTGTATGAGCTCCTAAAACTCTCTAAACAAACTAGAGAAGTTTTAAGAGAAGCTCTGTAAAATTCCAAAGTTTTTTGGCGCAAATGTCAGAAACAGTCAAAGAGGAAGAAGAAATCTGTGTAGTATGTCATTAGGCTTCTAAAAAGAATCCTTGCATAACCTTTTCTCCAGAAAATATGCAAGTCAAGAATAATAAGTATCATCATACTTTGTATTGCAAAAGATACATAGGGTCATTAGAGATTGACCAAATCCAAGTTGATCCTAGATCTACTCTAAGTATAATGCCGAGACAGGTATTACGATATCTTGGGGTCCCTATGAATAGATTAGCAACAACAAATACTACCGTTTTTAGATTCAATGCTAATGGTAGTAGACCATTGGGCAAAATAAAGTTGAAATGCCAGATCGGTCATATAAAGACAGAAGTCACATACTATGTAATAGATACTAACACGTCTTATAAGTTTTTGCTTGAAAGGTCATGGATTCATATCAATCTCATTGTTCCGTCTATATTTCATCAATGCATGAAATGTGTGGATAAAGATGGAAATGTGAAGACCTTGATTGCAAAGAAGCAACCTTTTAAAAGAGTTGAAAACTACTTTACAGATGTGTTGCTATATCAAGACATATTGAAAATAGCTGAACAGCCTGCTCCAGAGGTATCTGATAGTGGCAACAAAGCTGACACTGAATCAGGATCTAAAAATTTGAGATTCGATGACATAAATTGGGATGGAGAACCCATTGTAATAAGCCTTGAAGGCCTGAATATAAATGACACCGTCAATTCTAATGGCGAGTGGATAATCAATAAAGATATAGAGTTTGCTTATTCTTATTGTATTGATTTTGAACCCTCAAGTACTAGTACTATGCGATCAGTGATCAGCTAGATAAAATATATTCTTTAGTTTCATTTTAAGTACCCATTCGATCATTCTTTTACATACAAAGTGATGACGATAGAGATGCAAATGAAGTTGTTTTTGAAGTTCCTCTTAAAAATAAAGATCAAAAACCTATAATATTTGGAAAAACAAATAACAAGAATAAAGGAAAATATTTAGATTTTGAGGAAGAACAGGAAAATGCCAAATTCTTCCATTATGATGAAAATTCCCATAAGTTAATGAAAAAAATGGAATATAACTTAGCCAAATATAGAGGGTTAAATTTTAGAAAAGGAAGGAAAGTAATCCTTCAACCTTTTGTTCCAAAAGGAATGATGCCAAATTACTATGATAAAACTGACAGGGAGTTGAGATATGTTACCACTTCTAAAGATCTTTTGGATATGGAATCTAAAGAAAGGTAGCAAACTTATTCGTCAGAATCATCATGTTGGGATTTAGATGTAAGTGTTGGTACCATTTTTTGCGAGATTTCTTTTAATATGGTTTCCGCAGACCAAGAAAAAGAAGACATTGATGAAATATCACTAATCAAGGATGATTCTTGGGCAAAACACCTCAATATGAAGTGGAAAATTCAGTTTGAATAACGAGAACCTCCGATTAAAAATAAGATGATCCAAATAAATATGGGTGACGAAATTAATACTAAGCTCATATTTATAAATGAAAATTTATCTTCAAAAGAAAAAAAAGAAAAAATGGTATCTCTCATTGGAGAAAACATTGATGTTTTCACTTGGAATTATGAAGATATGTCAGGACTCGACCCAAAAGTCATGGTTCATAAACTAACAATTGGCCAGATGTAAAGCCAATAAAGCAACAATAATGAAGATTTCGTCCTGAAATTACGGAGGCAGTCGAAGCTGAAACCAAAAAAGTTAATTAAGTTTGGTTTCATTCGCGAAGAACAACATCCAGACTAGGTCGCGAATATAGTCCCTGTAACTAAAAAGAACGAAAAAATGAGGGTCTACATTGATTTCAGATATTTAAATAAAGCATTCCCGAAGGACGAATTTCCTTTACCTATTACAGATGTCATGATAGACAACACTTGCGTTTATGAAAGGATGTCATTTATGGATGGATTCTCAGGATATAATCAAATCAAGATGTACCCTGATAATGAAAAGCATACATCTTTCAGAATGCTGGCCCCACGTATCAACAAGCTATGAACATGATATTCCAAGAATATCTATGAAAAACAGTAGAATGTTATGTAGATGATTTGGCAATTAAAAATAAAAAAAAGGATGATCATCTTCATGATCTGAGAATAATGTTTGACCTTATGCAAAAACACCAGTTTAAGATGAATCCTCTTAAATCTTTTCTAGGAGTTTCCAGTAGAAAATCTCTTAGCTTTGTATTCACTTTCCGAGGAATTCATCTTGATCTAGACAAAATTAAAACAATCCAAGATATGTCACCTTCTAAGAACCTCAAAGAATTGAGGGGACTACAGGGTATGTTAGCGCACATTCGTAGATTCATATCAAATTTATCTGAAAAGTGTCAACCTTTTACAAGATTGATGAAGAAAGAGGTATCATTCATTTGGAATGACGCATGTCAGAAAGCTTTCAAAGAAATCAAAGAGTATCTCACCAAACCACCTGTACTCGTAACTCCAGTCTCAAGAATATCTTTCCTGTTATATGTGAGAGCTATGGATCATTCCTTGGGAGCTTCACTGGCGTCAAAGAATGAATATAGGACATGAACAAGCCATTTATTATCTCAACAGAATGATGATTGGGGCTGAACATTGATATAACCCAGTGGAAAAACATGTCTAATTTTGGTGTTCGCAACACAAAAAATGTGATACTATTTAGTTGGTCAAACAATTCATATTATATCGAGAGTTAATCTCTTAAGAATACTAATGATTAAGCCAAGATCATTAAATTTAAGGCTATCTAATTGGGCTATTTTGCTATCACAATATGACATGCATTTTATCCTACAAAAATCAATTAAAGGATAAGCTATAGCTGATTTTCTAGCTGAACACCCAATCCCAGCATCTTCAAAATTATATGAAAATATCTCTGGTGAGATAATCGAAGGAAATACAATTTCAAAGTAAAATGTTCCGCAAAAACTGCTGAAACAAATACTGTACAGAAGATGTGTGACAACTTTTCTTTGATGGTACTTCTAGAATGGGACTCAAAGGAAAGATGGTAGCGGGAGTGGAAGTCGTTTTTGTTTCTCTTTACAACCACATCATTGCTCGAGCGTAATCATTGATAAATTCATGTTCTAATAATATTGCTGAATGCAATGCCCTAATGATTGGTCTAAAAATAGCCAAACTGCTGGGGATGAAGTATCTAGAAGCATATGGAGATTCTCAACTTATCATAAATCAAGTTAGAAGGGAATATGAAGTAAAAAATGAAGACATTTTACCATATTACCAAGCAGTCATAAAAATGACTGATAATTTTAATGGTTTCCATAACAGTCATGTGACACGCCATCAGAATAGTTATGCAAATTCGCTAGCTTCCGTAACTACTATTTTAGCATTACTCAAAAACGCTAGTAAGCGAATAATAGTAGGAAGTAAGGAATTGTTTTGCCCAAGAAATGAGCTTGAAGCGGAATTAAATTTAGAAAAGAAACAAGAAGCAAATGAAGTATATACTCTTGAGTCTAATCTTGAACCAAGAAATTGGCGATTTCCTTACATAAATTATGTTCTTTATGGAATATTGCCAGAAGATTCTAAAGAAGTAGCAACAATTCAAAAAAAAACTATTTGATTCTATTATAATGCCAAGCTTCAAACATTATATAGAAAATCTTATGAGAGGATTTTACTTCATTGTCTTTCTAACAAAGAAGCTCAAGAAGCACTTGAAGAAGCTCATAATGGCATCTGCAGAGCACATCAAGCAAGACCAAAACTCTGGGATGGATTTTGAAGAATGGATTATTACTGTCCAAGATGATGACAGATGCAATTACTTATACTAAAAAATGTAGAGCTTGCCAAATACATGAAGACTTTATACAATAAGCTCTGGAATATCTTCACATAATGGTTACATCATGGTCATTCGAACAATGGAAAATGAACATTATTGGATCAATTTCCCCACCATCAACGAGGGGACATCGATTCATATTAGTCATAATAGATTACTTCTCAAAATGGACTGACGCTATTTCCTTAACTGAAGTTAAGTCGTCAGATGTTATTAAGTTTATCAAACATCTATTATATACTGCTTTGGAGTGCCTAAGAGAATTATTCATGATAACAGATCTTAGTTTATGAGTCAGTCGTTCTCCAGGTTTTGTAATAAATATAGGATTGAAAGTGTGGTTTCATCTCCATACTATCCTACAGACAATGGTTTAGTAGAATCTTTCAATAAAACCATTATGAAGCTTCTTAAAAAGTTCGTTTCATCCAATCAACGAGCCTGGGATGAAAAACTTGGAGAATATCTTTGAGCATATCAAACTACTGTCAGAACTCTTACTAATGCTACGCCATTTTCTTTAGTATATGGGTCTAAAGCAGTGTTATCCTGGGAAATTCAAATTCCATCATTACGAATTGCATTAGCAACTATAATGATGCAAGAAGAAAGACATCAACAAAGACTTTAAGAATTGGATGCTCTGTATGATAAACGTCTTGAAACCCAACAAAGCATTGAACTCTACCAAGTGGGATTTCCAAAGCCTTTAATAAAAAAGGTTAAATAGAGAACTTTCAAGAAAGATGATCTGATTCTTTCAGAAAGAAAACTAATTATAATTAATTAAAAATCCAAAGGAAGGTTCTAGTCAAAATGGGAGGGACCCTTTGTCATTGAAGCAGTCTATTCTAATAGTGCATATTGATTGGCAAAACAGAATGGCGACAAAATAATGATACCAATTAATGAAAAATTTCCGAAGAAATATTATTCCTAACTGATTGGACCAATTTGTCCACCAATCAAATAGAGCTCATCTACAAGAAAAAGCCCATTCTCAACGAGTTTCAGTATGAAATGTCGATGGAATCATATGTCTTTATGACTAAGGATAGAGGAAAGATTGGCATTTAAAGTCTAAATAAAATCCTCGATAACTCATTTTGCTAAGGAAAATAACATGGCTAGCCTAACGTAAACGGGGGTTGGCAAAGGCTAATCAAATCCGTTTATAACTGGAGTTTGCTAAAAATCCCATTGACTTATAATGATAAGTTCTTGTCTTTGACAAATTTGATATTTGCGAATCTAAAATTAAAGGATCCTAAAATGCGAATTTCATAAGGTAGCATTTTAATACTAAAACAAGTTTAGAAACGCAGTTTTGAATTTTAAAAGCATGAATTTTCGTAAAGTCGCGCTATACTTCTTTCCTTCAAATTTGCTAAGTTAAAATTACCTCTGGCAAAAAAACTTCTTTTCCTCCAAATTTGCTAAGTTAAAAATGTATACCCCAAAATTCGAGCTACTCGCATCCCTCTCTTGGGTCCGATCGTGTCGAATAGGGTTACCCAATTCAATTTTGGACACCGAAATAAACTTCGGTGGACGTAATTTAAAATCTGTAACTCCAAATAACATTCAGTCTTCGCAATAATTAGTTTTCTAATATTTATAATTTTTAGAAATTTTTTTACAAGGACGAAAAATACTCCCAAAATTGCTAATTTAATAGTATTAAAATTATCTTCTAATTAATTCAGAATTTTGGTTCATTTATTCTGGACATTGAAATAACTAACGAATAATTTTATAACATTTATCTCGTTGATCACTACGTCCTACATAAATTTGGTAATATTCGAAAAACGTTACACGGAACCGAAATTATTAAATTATTTAATAAATACATAAAATAATTAAATTATGTTTTAAAAGAAGGGGGTGGCTTGGGCAATGGCCTCCCTCAGAGGCCAATCAAAAGTTGAGGGAGAGGTGATAAAAGCCAAGTGGGAAAAAGGAAGAAAAATAATCTCACCACACCCTATCTCACTCTCACTCTCACTCTCTGCCCAAATCTTCTCACTCTCTATCTCTCTGCCTGCACCAACAGAACAGAAAGGTAAAAAAAAAAAAAAAAAAAAGAATATCAAATCGAATCGAGGATTCGATCCGAGAATTCGAGATCAAGCCGAGCCAAGTAACACTGCTATATTTTTTGATCATTTGTTTATTTATTTGTATTTAATTTATATTTGTATACATGATTTAATTGGCAAAAATGCTTGGTTCACATTTTGATCTATTGATATTGAGAACTGAAGTAGAATAGTATGTCAAATTTGATACATATAAATATTATGATATTTACTTATTTTTTATTTTATTAAAAAAAGAAAAAAGAAAAAAATGCGTGCAACATGATTGCATGCAAACTGGGTTGCATGCAACAGATAGAGAAAGAGAGAAAAGAGAGGAAGAGAGAGAGAGAGAGAGAGAGAGAGAGAGAGAGAGAGAGAGAGAGAAGAGAAAGAAGAAGAAAAGGGAGGGAGAGAAAGAGAGAGAAGAAGAAAAGGAGGAGTGCATGGGCTGGGCTGAGAGAAGAGAAAGAGAAAGGAAAGAAAAGAGAATTGGGCCTGGCCCAGCCCAGTAAAAGAAAACAAAAAAAAAGCAGTAAGCTTGGAATGGGCTGGGTCGAGAGAAGAGAAAGAAAAGAAAAAGAAAAAGAAAGGGAATTGGGCCTGCCCAGCTCAGTAAACGAAAAGAAAAAAAGCATTGGGCTTGGATTGGGTGGGTGGGAAGAAAACAAAAAGAAAAAAAAATTATTATACATTTGGGCTTGGGCCAGAAAAGGAAAGAAAAGGAAAAAAAATGGACTTGGTCTTGGATTTAATTGGAAATAATTGATGGATTTGAGATAAAATAGAAATAATAATAGTAATAATAACAAAGTAAATAAATGATTGAGGGATTGGGCCTAGACTTTAAATGAAAATTAATCAAGAAAAATATATAAATGTATATGATTGAACCTAGAAAAGAATTAAATCCATAAGTTTGGGCTTAGAAATAATATAGTATTATTACATGATACACTTGGTTCACAAAATTGGACTATTGATTGGTATTGAGAACTGAATCGGATTATTGAATCAGTTTTGATAATATATATTGTGATATAATTATGCATTAATATTATTAAGATGACACGGATATCTAATTGATCATGCTATGATGCTACAAATCACATGCTATAATACTACAAGTCATGTACAGTCGTGGAGATGCAAACATGTTAACATGAATTGAAAAATAATTAAAGAAAGGAAAGGAAAAATAAACAAACAATTATAAAATAAAATTATCACGTGCATAATGTATTATGAACCCGAAGATGAAAAAAACTATACGATGGATAACATGATACGTGGTGTATGATAATTGTTAATGATAAAGTGTACTATATGATTCTTGCATGAATAGTACAGTTTATGTGATACATGACACATAAGTCATTGTATATATACATTCGAATCCAATACATGACATGTTTACATGAATTAATTGAATACTTGATACATAATGAGCATAATCATTTATGGGAATATGATAACAAGTTTCTTGTATCTTGATTACATGACATAAAGTATTTTCGCGATACATGTGTACATGATCTTGAATTTTGATTCCTGAATTCTTATTTCTCGTGATAAGAATATGTACACAGTTTTGACTTGACAAGCCACGTGTTCCCATTAATTCATATATATCGTGTATTATTGACATGAGAACTGGAGAAAACTGCATTATAGATAAGAATTGTATTGTATAAGAAACTTGTTGGCCAACTTATTAATTAGAACCGGGATTTTTTTACTGCAGTGGCCTGGGTGATTACTGTATCACCAATTGATAATTGATATTCCGAGTGATATGTCCGCTACTGTAATACAGTGCAAAAATTGATTGTAGTGCCTATCGGCATGTCATGGTTTGGAGCCATGAATATTGAGGCCGGGTCCTGGGTATGCACGGGCACTTGTACAATATGGAAAACTGCGCGCTATATTATCCATCATTTAGTTTCAAATGCTAACAAGGATTTGACCTAAACTTGACATTTTTACAAGATATTTACCTGGTATCGCAAATGACATGCACAGTATTGCATATTCTATTTTTTATTATTCATGTGACATATTTAACACTATTATGATCTAATTGCATACTTTATCTCCAGTACTGTGGTAGTACATATATATTTTTCTTATATTTCTTACTAGATTTAATCCCCTGGGTTTCGAACCTAGATGTAGAAAGCAAAGATGGAGAACCAGCCCCAACTAAAGACCCGTACTTCATTGACCAGACTGAGCGACAATAGACAAGTGAAATACCTTCTAGAGATCCTTCATATATATTTGTTTATATTTTTTTTGTTTGGACATTGTTTTTCTCTTTTGTGTTCATAGTCAAAATAGTGCGCCATCTTATATAGCTAACTCTTTGTATAAATAAAATCTTTTCAGTTTCAGACGTGCTATTTATTCATCTGATTGTGGCAGTAGTTACGGTTATTATAAGATCCTGTGACTGTTGGGTAATGTAGTAAAATTTTAAGTAACGTCTTTCGTTTTGGGAAGCAGCTAAAAAATGGGGGCATTACAAAAAATTACCTCTAGCAAGCAAAACTTGTTTTCCTCCAAATTTGCTAAGTCAAAAATTAGCTCTGGCAAACAAAACTTCTTTTCCTCCAAATTTGCTTAGTTAAAAATTACCTCTGGCAAACAAAACTTCTTTTCCTCCAAATTTGCAAAGTTAAAAATTGCATCTGACTAACAAAACTTCCTTTCCTCCAAATTTGCTAAGTTAAAAATTGCCTCTGGCAATTTAGAAACTGTTATATTATAAGTCACAGAACAATGCAGATTTTAACTTGTTCAGAAAAGTTAATAGTTAATTCTATCCAGATTCAAGAAACTAATTTATTTGCAGCAAAATCCATTTTGGTCATTTTAATAATGACTTTATATTATCAAGTTAATAATTATCTCTGAACAATATTCTGTAGAGTGAAAATAATCATCAAGTTAACAGTTACCTCTAATGATCAAAATCAAAATGTTCATCAAGTTTACAGTTAACTCTGATAATCAACATCAAAATTATCCATCAAGTTAACAGTTACCTCTGAATGAATAATAACAAATTTCTTGAAATTAAAAAAAATTATTCACTACCAAATCAATATTACAAAGAGCTCATTGATACCATACAATGAGTGGAAATAAGTACAAATCATTGAGTCAAGAGAACATTAAAATTTTTCGTCAACATCTATTATCCCTAATAGAATGGCTTCATAAGTAAAACTAAAAAACCTGCTTCTGTAGCCTTCTCCCACCAATAGTTGAGAACTTCCAAGTTTGTTCGCTCAACTATGATCAATGTCACTAGTGACTTGATTAGTTCAAATATGTGTGTATCAAATGCATGTTTTCAAACATACAACTTGCGAAACTACTGAAATTGGGGGTTGCCGACAACTATTTACCATCCTTACTTTAAGGATGATGGGTAGGAAATAAACAATGCCACATACCTAAAAGTTTTTATCCCATGAAAAGTACATGAGATCTTATGGTTCTCCAAAGATATTGGAAAATTTTGAGAACCAGATGGATGTGAGTCATTGTTAAGGAAAATGACTATAGTTATATCCTGCAACAGATCCAGAATTTTGTTAAGAAACATAAAAGAAATACTTAATTTATGTTCATAAAAAGAAAACTTACCGTAGTTACGAAATATAATTACGGTCATAAGAATATTTTCAATGGGATGTTCCTTTTTTAACAAACCTGGCAGAAGACAAGGCACAAATAAGCCAATATTTATTTGGAGGTCTTGTAACATGCCAACCCTAGTCTATTGCCTCAATCAAGGAAAAGAAAAAAGAACAGAACTCCATGATAGAATTGGCTTTGGAGAAAAACTTTAGAAAAGTAGATAGTTTAGAAGAATTCTCAAGACAGGACGCCTTTTTGGAAGAAGGGCTGGGCGCTTTATATCAAGAATTTCATGATCAAAATCTTCGGCCAAGAGATTTTATAGGTGAAATATTTGGTTGAGATTTTTGATTTGAATCTTAATAAGATTTATTATTGCATGGGACGCTTAGGTATCTGCATTAAAGGAAATGATATTTTCGACTGAGATCTTTGATTAAAATCCTGTCATTAAGGGATGCATGCAGTGCTTAGATCTTTGCACCAAAAACCCAATTAAGTTTATGGAAGGTCATTCTATATATGTAAACCCGCGGATTTTAATGCAGGGTTACACTAATATGTAAACCCGTTGATTTTAACGCAGGGTTATACTTATATGTAAACCCGCGAATTTTAACGCAGGGTTACACTTACATATAAATCCGCAGATCTTAATGCAGGGTTGCACTCATCACAAATTAGAGTTCAGAATCCTATTCACATACAAGCTCATAGAGTTGGACCAAAAACTCACGGATATAAAATCAGAAGCTATAGACGTGCAATTCTAATACAGAGACATGTTTCCTTTCAAAGTGTGAAATCTGCAAAGATTGTATTCTTGCCAAATTATCCAAAGTATTTTAAAACACCTCCAAATCATAGAGTTTTGAAAACTTTAGAGTGGGTTTTGTTGCCAAAATTTTCTTTTATTGGGATCATCTTTCATAAAGAGAGATCTGCGAATATAAACTACAGAGGAAATAAGATTGGTCTTCATAGCGTTATGCTTTATTTTCCATAAAAACTAAGATGCGATCTTTGACTCGTGAATGAAGCTAAAGTGTGAATCTCTTTCTCTAGATTCGCAAACTTAATAATGAGAATAGGCTCCGCAGGGTCTCATCATCATGTCTAAGCATATCATGCAAGTAGCGAACATGCCATCAGATTGAAATGTGAATCTAAAAGTTTGATATTCACGTTTCGATTGTCATTCAGATTGAAATGTGAAACTAAAGTCTGAGTCTCGCATTTCAAATATCATTTAGATTAAAATGCGAATCTAAAGTCTGAGATTCGCATTCCGATTTTCATTCAGAAGAAACATAAATTTAAAACTTGAGATCTGCATTTCAGTTACGATCTAGAGGATTTAAAACGTCGGTTACAAGTTTTAAAGATTTAATACAAATCCACTATATCAAAAGGCGAGAAATTAATACTCGGATTGTAGAGACCAACAGTTGGATAGTTACATCAACTCAAGAGTCTCCAAAGCTCTATAAATAGCAGAAGTTTAGGCGAAAAAGGGATCAGGAGATCAATATTATAGAGAGAGTCCTCTGTCATCCAAGTTTTGGTGCTATCAAAAGCTCGAAAATCTTGCCAACTAAAATCTTATACAGAGTGTCAACAGAGAGCAAGATCGTCATCCATAGCTACTCTAGAACTCAACTTTAAATAAAGAGAGAATTAAATTTTTCTTATTTTCTGTAAACGGAAAACCGTTGAAATTGTAATTTTTTATTGAGAAAATCTAATAAAAAGAATCATTTACGATTTTATGGCGAGCACTACGGGGATTATTCCTTCTCCCACTTCCATGCCTTCTAAAACTACTCCCTTTGGGAACACCTTAGATTTAGCGGTCCTAGAGATTGACTTCCACCAACAAATTCAAACTCTAGACAGTCAGAAATTTGAAATATTACTCTCCTTCTTCTACAATCTATCACCATATGGAAGGTGCCCAACTAATCTATACCTAAGATAACATCATATCCTCCTCCACTAATAAGTAATAAGTTGGCATAAAATTCCTTATCATTAATCACTAAGGAACACAGTCAATACTCCTTATTGGTCATGATACTACTATTCCTAGTCTTAATGTCCCACCCCGCAAGTATGATAGAAAAATCAATGGAATTGCAGGAAGAAACATGCTAGATACAAAATAGTGTAAGGCTCCGGAATCAAATAAAACAGTCGTCGTTGCATTGCCAACTAGAATCATACCTGCTACGACTCCTCCCGTGGTCTGAAATTCATCTGCATTCATCAGTCTAACTTGCCCTTGCCTTTGTAATGTCCTTCCTTGGGCTTTAGCATAGGCTTATTGTTGGGTCTCCAAAGGCCTTTTCTGATATGATCCTGAAATCTTCCGGATTGATGTTATTGCTGGTCTGGCTTTTGGCTAGAATGGGACTCTGGATTCCACTGATTGTTGAATCTTTGGACAATCACTCATTTGATAATTGGCAGATTCACATACTAGGCACAACCCTTGGGCTCTTCTAGACTTGTTCAGGGTATGTTCTTACTTATGACAATAGCTGCAGATTACTGGATTTCGACTTAGCATTGTTTGTTTCTTTGCGAGTGAACCATCAAATCTCCTGGCTAATTGGCTTAATTTTTGTCCAAACGACCTTTTAAATGCCACCAGCCTATTTTCTTTGAATACTTGTTCTAAACGACATGCCGCTTTAAATACTTCTGAGTAAGTCTTGTAGTTATATCTACTTCAAATATTTCAGATGAGGCCTCAGTCCTTGCTAGAACAAATATGCCTTTTCCTCCTCATCAACTACCAGGGTTGGGGCAAAATGGCTGAGCCTCACGAATTCTGCAATATAGGTGTCTACAGTTCAGTTTCCTTATTGCAGTCCCAGAAATTTCTTCCGCATTTCTTGTCTTACTGATGCATAAAAAAATCTGGCAAGAAATACCTCTACAAATCTTTCCCACGTTAGGGGTTCCTGGTGCGTCACTTCTTCAGCAAGCCACCATGTTCTAGCTATGTCAGTCAACTGAATACATACTACCTCTACATAATTTTATTTTGGAATCCTTGCCGCCCTTAGAAGATTCTCCATATTCACAATCCACCGTTCAGTCCTTAGTGGTCCTTCTGTCCCAGTAAATTATGACGGCTGCAGTTTTGGAAAATACGACACCATTCCAGTTCTTTCTAATTCTTTAACTGCAACATTCTTTCTAATATCATCGTCGTGGTCTGTTGCGTCTAAGCTACCCTTTGTACTATATTCCTAAGCTCAGACACTTCATCCGTTGGATTTGGGCTTGCGCTAGCAGAATATTGGGTCGTCATTGTTTTGTGACTGACCAATGGAAATCAATCAAATAAAGTTTCAAGATAGATATTCCAAACAAACGGGAAACAACATAATAGGCACGATACTAGATCTAATACCCAATATTGGGTCGTCATTGTTTTGTGACGGACCAAAGGAGATCAATCAAATGAAGTTTCAAGATAGATTTTCCAAACAAACGGGAAACAATATAATGGCACGATACTAGATCTGATGGATATCAAAGAATAAAGAACAGGTGTCAAAAGTGTATCATAGATATGTTCTCATATGGCAGTAGTCCTGTGGACTTGCATCTAAACCTAGGCTCTGATACCAACCCTATAACGCTCCCGTTTTTTAGCTGCTTTTTAAAATGGAGGATGTTATTCAACTATTATAATACAACCCAACAGTCATAAGATCTTAAAATAACTGTAACTACTGTCACATCAAGATGAACAAATTACATGTCTAAAATTGACAGGATTTCATTCATATAAGAGTTGATTATATACGTTGAGATACTGCTCTGAATATTTACACAAAAGAGTCAAAATATAAGAAGTAAAGCAGTGCCCAAACAAAAGAAGTATGAACAAGTTGTATACAATTATCCAAGAGAAACTTTATTGATTACTGCTACTCGATCTGCTCAATGAAGTAGGAATCGTTGATTGGAGCAATTTTTCCTTCTCCGCCTTCATAATCTGGGCTTGAAACTTCAAGGTATTAAACCCAGCGAGTAACACAAGAGAAAAGAACATGTGTACTGTTATAGTACAAAATATTTAAAAAGTATGCAAACAAATTGTTTTGGTAATAAACATGTCACGTGAATAATGAAATGGAATAAGTAAGATTATATATGTCATTTGCAAATAGCAGACAATATCATGTAAAATGACGAGTCTAGGTTAGGTTCACCATAGCATTTGAAACTGAATGATGGATAAATTAGCGCATAGTTCCCATATTATACAAGTGTCCGTGCATACCGAGACCCAACCTCAAATCCATAGCGCTGAAACATGGCACACTGTTAGGTGCTTATAAGTCAAATCCCTTCAATAAAACAAGTAACGGGCATCACCCATATGGTGACTCATGTATTAGATGGAGGTCGAGTACCACCCAGTTGTTGTAGTAAAGTCCTCAGCACCTTAATCACGAATTTAGCCAACAAGATCCTTGTACAATATAATTCTTATCCATCATGTAGCTTTCCCAATCCCCTTGTTAGTAATACACGATATATATGAATTGATGGAAACATGTGGCTTGTCAAGTTAAACTGTCTATGTCCTTTTCATAAGAAACAAGAATTCAGGAATCAAGATTCGGATCATGTACACACATATCACATGGATACTTCATGTCATGTAATCAAGATCAAAAAACTTGTCATCATGTTCCCATGAATAATCATACCTTCATGCATCTTTATTGATATTTTCTTGTCATTTCATCATGAAATAAATGAATATTATTAAACTTGTCATCATGTTATCATGAAATAAATGATGTTAGAAAAATTCATGATTTGCCAAACATTAACCTTTTCAATTGACGATAATACCATGTAGAAAATTGAATGATAGAAATTGAATAAGCTAAAACCGCGTTAGAACTTCATGCTGCTGACATGGTATTAGATTTGCATTTCAGCTGGTGACACCTTGTGTAACACCCACATTTTTCAGTTGCTTTTCAAAACGGATGACGCTACTTAAAATTTATACTAGACAACTCAACAGTTACAGGATCTTGAAATAACCGTAACCACTATCATAATTAGATTGGTAAATAATATGTCTAAAACTAAAAAGATTTTATTTATACAAAAAGTTAGTTATATAAGATGGCATACTACTCTGAATATGAATACAAAAGAGAAAAGCAGTGCCCAGGCTAAAGAACTATAAACAAATATATACAAAGGGTCTCCAGAAAGTACTTCACCGCTTACTGTTGCTTGGTTTGATCAATGAAGTATGGGTTTTAAGTTGGGACTAGTTCTCCTTCTTCACCTTTTAAATCTGAATTCAAAACCTAGGAGATTAAACCCAGCAAGTAACACAAGAAAAGATATATGTACTATCACAGTACTAGAAATAAAGAATATGTAAATAAGTTGTGTTTGTGTCAAACGTGTCATATGAATAATGAATAATAGAATAGCAAGACTATATATGTCATTTGCAAATATCAGGTAAATATCATATAAAAATGACAAGTCTAGATCATATCCTTATTAGCATTTGAAACTAAATGATAGATAAGATGACACACAGTTTTTCATATTATACAAGTGCTCGTATATACCCGGAATCCTACCTCAATACTCATAGTACTGAATCATGACATGCCACTAGGCATAACAATCCAATCCCCGTACTGTATTAAATTAACGGACATACCATTATGGGTATCAATTATCAATCGGTGATCCAGTGATCACCCAGGCTGCTGCAGTAAAAGAATCCCGACCTCAATCAAGAAGTTGCCAACAATACTCTTGTACAAAACAGTTCTTATCCATCATGTAGGTTTTCCCAAATCTCCATGTCAATAATGCACGATATTAATGAACTAATGAAAATGCATGGCTTTTCAAGCTAGACTGTATACTTGTTCTTTTGCAAGAAGCAGGGATCTAGGAAACAAGATTTATAATTGGGGTGTGCCCTTACATGTGAAACCTCACCACATACACAGTCCACTTCATCATGTGAACACGATTTAATCCATGTGAACACGTTTTGGGAAGAGAAAATAAAGGAGTCTTATCCATCATTTAGTTTCAACTTCTTCTTTTTCTATTGTTTTACTTAATATCACAGTTATTTACTTAAAATTATTTCATGAAAAACAAATCATGAAATAAAGGAGCATTCCACGATTTAATTCAAAGTTTAGCTTGTTTAGTTATTAGATAATTAAGAGAAAGGAAAACAAACAAGCTAAACTTTTTAGTTTCAGACGTGTTATTTATATTTGTATATGTAATTTATTTATGCAAAATAAATTACGTACACAAATATAAATTAAATAAAGAAACGAATAAAAAATAGCAGTGTTACTTATCTCTTCTTGATCTCGAATCCTCAGTTCGACTTGTTCATCTCCCTTCTTTTTTTCTATGGTTTTAGTCCTGGACGTGAGAGAGTGAGCAGAGGAGAGTGAAGTGTTTACTTACCTTTGGAGAGAAGAAATAATTCGATGGCAATGTTGTAAATTTGAAAACTCTCTTCATTCAACATCTCATCCTTTAGCCACGTCAAACTAATTTCCTCCTCTTGACAACACACAACACACCTCACCACATACACAACCCATTTCATCATCTTGCAAGCCGAGCTTATAATTGGGGTGTGCCCTTAGAAAAAAGTGTTAAAAGTAGGGTGTGTGAAAAGAAATTTCTAATTTATTTAATATTTTATTATTTACGACTCCAGTAGACATTTTTCAAATACTAACGAATTTATGTAGGACGTAGTACTCAACGATAGGAGCACAAGAAAATTATCTATTTGTTATTTCGATATTCGGAATAAATGAAATAAAACTCCGAAGTAATTTGAACGAATTTTAATATTATTAAATTAGTAAATTTGGCAATATTTTTCGGGCTTGTAAGAAAAATTTTTAAAAATTCTATATATTATAAAAATAATAACTGTTAAGACCGAATGTAATTTGGAGTTGTGGATTTAAAATTATATCCACTGAAAGTTATCTAAACTACATGATAGATAAGAACTATTTTGTACAAGGGTACTGTTGGCCAACTTCTTGATTGAGGTCGAGATTTTTTTACTGCAATGGATTGGTTAATTATTGAATTACCGATTGATAATTGATATCCAAAGTGGTATGTCCGTTACTATAATACAGTATGGGGATTGGATTATTATGCCTAGCGGCATGTTATGGTTCAACGCCATGAGTATTGAGACCGGGTCCCGTGTATACGGGCACTTTTACAATACAAAAAACTGCGCGCTATCTTATCTATCATTTAGTTTCAAATGCTAACAGAATATGACCTAGACTTGTCATTCTTACGTAATATTTACCTGCTATTTGCAAATAACATATATAGTCTTGCTATTTTATTATTAGTTATTCACGTGACATATTTAATACCAACATAATTTATTCGCATATTCTTTATCTCCAGTACTGTGATACTACATACATCTTTTTTTGTGTTACTTGCTGGATTTAATCCCATGTATTTTGAACCCAGATTTAGAAGGCGAAGACGAAGAACCAGCCCCAACTGAATACCCATACTTTATTGGTCAGACTGAGCGACAGTAGGCAAGTGAAGTACCTTCTAAAGACCATTTGTATATATATTTGTTTATATTTCTTTTGCCCCGGGCACTGATTTTCTCTTTTGTGTTCATATTAAAAGCAATGTCCTATCTTATGTAATGATTAGTATCATATATTGTATTTTTTTCTCTTATATTTTATCTATTTTTGTATATAAATAAATGTTACTCGGAAATTTTTAGTGTCTTTTTCAGATAATCCGATTCCTACAAGGAGATGGCATAAAATCAGAGCCGAATTAGGAAACAAAGCCCGAAAAAGAGTTCAAAGAGAGTAAAACTACAAGATTAAAATACTTCAGAGAGTCAAAGTCAAATAAAGTCAAGAAAATAAAAATTACAAGAAAAGAAACTCATGCGGAAGAAATTTCAACCAATTTTCTCAAAATATTGCAGCTACATAGCGGTATTTACCGCCATTTAGCGGCACAAAGGTGGGAGAACGGGGTGATTTTTCTTCGAGGGCTTCGATGTAATTTTGTAGTTTTTTAGTTCTGTTAGAATTAGGGTTTGATTTCTGAAGTCTATATATTGGCAGTATCCTTATATTCTAAAAGAGGGCGGTAGTTTTGTACTCATATTTTATTTAATAAAATTAGAATTAGGGTTTACCGAAAGGGTGACGGCCACAATACCGGACTCCAGAGGTAATTCTCTTTGTTCTTTAATTTTTTTCATAGTTAATTTATTTTAATTGCTTTCTAATTTAGGATATTATCACTTTTTAGATTAGATTTAATAGCGTTCATGAATAATAATAGGATTTTGCTTTCTCGAACTATGTGTAACTAATTTTCTTTAGCCCTAAGATGTAGATGAAGTTAGTTTAATAGATCTAAAAGGATTTATCTCATATTCTTCCAAAAAAAAGAAATAAATTATGATCTTTCTATAAATAAATAAAATATAGAGTTCGTAAATCATAATTCTTTGATAGATTATGCTTAATTAATATTTTGATAATCTATACTTAGATGAGATTTGGAATACATATTCTTTGTTTATTTCTAGAATCATTAACAAGATTTTCCTATAAATAAATTGACTTGAATAAACTTGTAAATCTAATTTATTTGATAGATTATACTTAAGTTCGGTCTTTTGATAGCCTATACTTAGATTAGGGTTTGAAGTTTATTTTTTTGCTTTTGTTTATAAAATTTTCTACTTGATATAATTTGTTTTTAAGAAAGGTGTTATTTTTGATGGTCTATACTTGCACATCATATACTTAGGAGCACTTTATTAAAATCAAATTAAAGAAAATCACATTTTAATATGTTACTTAACCATGCATAATTAAAAAGTTAAGAAGAAATAGATAATTCATTGTTAGGCTATTATTATAATGGATTCAAAATCCTATGCTAATCATAAAAACTTAAAACTCATCCTTTCAATTTAGAAACTCTTAGTCCGTTAGATTATAGAATTAGTAAGAATCGCAAAACAGCTGAGATCTCTGTGGGACGACCTGTTAAGCGCTACAACTGACATTGTATGCATGCAGTTAAATTATCACATTGAGTTTTTGGCATCGTTGCCGGGAATCGATGGTATTTTTCTTGCATTTTCTAACGTTTTACGGGTTAACAGTATGTGTTGAGTGTGTAGGGAGCAAATATTGCAGATACAGGAAGACAAAAAGGATCGAAAAAGCCTCAGTACTGCGCAGCAGAAACCAGAGAGTCAAGCTCTCTGGTTCTGCCGCTATTTAGCGGCAAACACAGCTATTTAGTGGTGGAAAAGGTAATTCTGGAACCCAAATT
The DNA here is from genome assembly GCA_036321105.1 of Dracaena cambodiana. Lineage (NCBI taxonomy): Eukaryota > Viridiplantae > Streptophyta > Magnoliopsida > Asparagales > Asparagaceae > Dracaena > Dracaena cambodiana. The sequence continues at coordinate 38,690,259 of JAYEPQ010000004.1, forward strand.
TTCTCTAGTTCTGTTATTTGGTTCCTTGGTTCTGTAAAAAATACAAAAAAATAATAATTTAGGAATAGTAGTAATCACATTTTTATTTGATCATATCTATTCCACCGTTTTTATCTCCACCACACCCCACTTCTTACATTAGTTTAGAAAATTCACGCATACACTCACGGTCGCTGGTTCATGCCACATTGGACCTGTGATCAATTTGGTCGACTAGTGAGATCAGATTTGTTCATGGATGACAAGATGGACCAACCGATCCCGATCCTTCAGGATCGATGTTACACGTTGCATACATCATTACCATCATGCATCTAACTTCCACACGCAGCGGGTAATCACTATGAGTTAAATCGTAGTACATCAATATGCTTCCTAAATTCACTGGTTCTGATTCAGAAGATGCATATCTCTTTATCAATGAATTTCAGGAAGTATGCTTGATGATTAAACTGCAGCACTTGTCGGAGGATGCAATTAAACTCCGCTTCATCCCATTTGCTCTCAAGGACAATGCCAAGAACTGGTTGTACAGTATGACTACTGATTCAACCACTACTTAGAATGAATTCGTTACGGTGTTTCTTAAGAAGTATTATCCCACGCATAAGATGGTAAGGATTCGAAATCACATCAATCAATTCCGTTAAGTGCCGGGAGAACCCTTCTGAAAATACTTAGAATGGTTCAAGTATCTTTTAGCTCAGTGCCCCCACCATGCGATAGAAAAGTGGCTATTGTGTTAAATCGTGTACGAAAGACTCAATTACACATCCAAAACTCTTCTTGAGTTCATGTGTCAAGGGGAGTTCATGAGATAGAATGAGGATGAAGCATGGGACTTTCTTGAGGACCTATCATGGAAGACTATGCAGTGGGAGAGTCCTGCTGAGAAGCCCAGTGCATCAACTTCTGCATATAAGGATGGGATCCATAGCGTTGACAGCTCTATAACTGCCAAAATTAAGATTGTAGTCCTTATGAGGAGAATTGAAGTATTGGAGACTCCTAGTGCTTCACAAGTGGGTCAAGTGAATCAAATCCAAAATCCCACATACTTTAATTGCGGAACTCCAAATCTTGTTGTGGAGGAGTATCCATTATTAATGAATCACATGGGTCCCACACTTGAGCATGCTAACGCCTTGTATCAACAACCCATGAACAATGCTTACTCTCCTACATACAATTCTAGATGGAAAAACCATCCAAAGCTCTCATGGGGTCAGGGGCAATATGAGGGGGCCCCTAACCCTAATATGCAGCCTCCAGCTAATGGTCAGTTCCCAAGTCCAAATGTGGGTGTTTATCAATACCCAAACACTTCAAATTATGGGAACAACCAAATTAGATCATATGCACAAAACCACTCACATCCACAATAGGGGTCTAATAATGATCAAGAAAAGCGACTACAGTCACTTGAGAAGAACATTGAAAATCTTCTCAAGTCTCAATCAAAGCTTGACACGCATATGTCCAACCTTGATACGCACATGTAAAATCTTATGAAAGTGTCAACAGATTTTATTCAAAGTACAGGTCAGCAACTGCTCGTGAACTTTCAATCTATTAAGAATATAGAGCAGCAGGTTAGACAATTGGCGAGTCAGATGAGTGAACATGGCCAAGGTACTTTTCCAAGTCAACCATAACGAACCCTAATGCCAGTTCCTCAAACTCCAATCAGTTGCATATCCACCAATACAATATCATTTACACGCTCAGATCTGGCAAGCAAGTGGACAATAATGTAGTCATGCCCCCTGATCCCACTCCTACTATTTTGCAGGCTAACCATCTTTTCCACCCCTTTCTCCATGACTATCTCTATCACCTCCATCACTGTCACATACTCATTCAGAAGAACCTGTTCCTGAGCCGAAAGTATCATATCCCAATCGGGTTAGGAAGCTTTCACTGCAAGTAGAAAAGATTCTTGAAACATTTCAGTAGGTGAAGATTAATATTCCACTCCTTGACATTATACAATAGGATCCTACTTATGCTAAGTTCCTCAAATATTTGTTTACTAAGAAACGAGTAAGAAATGTTCCTGAGAAAGTTTTTCTTACTACAAATATATCGCAAATCCTCTCTAACTCCTTACCTATCAAGTACAAAGATTCAAATTTCCCTACAATCTTATATACCATTGGGAACACTACATTTGATAGTGCATTGTTTGATTTAGGGGCAAGTGTCAACTTGCTTCCTTATACTATTTTTCAGCAACTAGGGTTAGAAAAACTTCCACCTACCAAGGTCACATTACAGTTAGCTGATCGTTTGATCAAGTGACCACTTGGTAGGGTTGAAGATGTGCTCATTAAGGTCGGCAAGTTTATCTTTCCTGCAGACTTCATTGTCTTAGAAACTAAGCCGATCTCCAATTCATGTAATCAAATTTCTGTTATCTTGGGTGGACCATTCTTTACAATATCAAATGTATTAATTGATTGTAAGAGTGGCCTCATGAAGCTATCATTTGGGAATATGACTGTGGCACTAAACATATTCAATATGAATGAGCACATAACGAGCTCTCTCATTGAGGTAAATATGATTCAGAGTTTGCACTCTTATTCAACCTCTTGCACTGATGATGAACCCTTATTTGAGCAAATTTTCAAAAATATGCTCATATTATTAGATGAATTGGCACATACTGATTCTATATATGATGATACTTATGCAAGTGTGTCATTGATTTATAAGCCAACTTTTGAGAATTTGTTTGCAGAGGAGCTCTTATTATTTCGTGAGTTAGAAGGGCCGCCACCACATTCACTTGATCATATAACACTCTTCTCACCTCACGATATTTCTACATATATGCTTGTTACTAACGATGATTAGTAAGTTTATAATAAAGAATTCTTTAACCTAATTGTTAATGCTTACATATGGACAAAGAAAAAGTAAGGACGACATAAGAAGAAGACAGGTAATTTCGTGACTTGTAGGAGGTTGATGAGATATAATAATGCACTCACTTCACGTTTAAAATGTACACACTATGAAAGTGGGAACCAATCGAGATGTCATAACCGCTTTCCATGCATTAATAGGGTGACAATATTGAGATCGTAACTGTTTATGACTCTCATTATTTTGTATAGTATTTGTATAATAGTTTTCATATTTACTTTATCACCCTTTGTTTGTGTATGAAGGCATACACGAGTTTAGGCATGGGGGAGTGGATTAGTTAGGATATTTTCTTCGTGTTTTTCTAGGATTTGTGGTATTTTTTAGAATTTTTATTTTATTTTTAGATTTAATTTTGTTTCTTTATTTTGCACTTTGGGTAGTTTTTAGGGTAAAAAACTAAAAAAAATTGAAATAAAAAACCTTTGATTTTATATATTTTCATTAGTAGATCAACCAAATTACAGATAAAGGGATAAATTTAGATTTGAAATTTGATATGAGAATAGATTGGACAATACATTTTGAATTTTATGAAAAAAAAATTAAAATCGGAAAAATAAATACCACTAATAGTAGTTTTGAGGCAAGTATACAACTATTTTTCACTTCATAATAGTTTATTAGGTTAAGAATAAAGATGATAACGATTGAGTACGTCTTCTCTCTCTAGGCAAAGAAAAAAAAGGTGAGAATAAAAAATGGGGTGAGCCTAGTATTAACGCAATAGTCTCGAGAGTGATAAAATAATGGGGTGCGCCTGGTATTAAGGCAATAGCCTCAAGAGTGTAAAAAAAAGTATGATCTAAGTAATCGGGTACTTTGTACCTAAGCAAGTGTGAATATTTGCATGAAAGGTGAAATATTTTTAAAAAAAGAAAAAGAGAGAGAGAGAGATAGTATAATCAGAGTAATCGGGTACTTTGCGCCTAAGCAAGCGTGAATATTCGTATGAAAGGTGAAATATTCTTTAAAAAAATGAAAAAAAAAATTTATGAGAGAGGAGATAAATCATGAGTTAGAGTTGGAGTTCAAAACCGAAGTAGACTATCACACATGCACGTAGATGTATGAAGCCAATGGATTATCTGTTAGTAGGTATTGAAAGATAGGACTTGAATTTTTGATTAAAATGATAAGTGTATCTGATATGACGCTCGATTTGAAAAGTGATAATCTAAATTCGTTCTTGAGTTTGTATATTAGTGAGATTAATTGATGAAAATATCATTAAAAAAAGGGATTTCTCTTTCTTTTGTATAAAATTTTTATCTTTCTTGATTTTTGGTTATCTTTATTTTTCTTTTCTTTATTTCTTAATCTATTTTTTTCACGAATTTTGTGGGTATATTCACTGCAAACCCTCACAAGACAACACTCGTCCACTAGGGTAACCAAGGGGTTTAAAGACTTGTTGCACGTGCTAAATGCAATCGCGATTCCTGCGAAAGTGATTTAGGATTTTTCTTTTTCTTTTTAAGTTTAGGTTTTGCTCGAGAACTAGCAAAAGATAGGTGTGGGGTTGATTAGTATCATATATTGTATTTTTCCTCCCATATTTTATCTATTTTTGTATATAAATAAATGTTACTCGAAAATTTTTAGTGTCTTTTTCAGGTAATCTGATTCCTATAAAGAGATGGTATGAAATCAGAGCCGAATTAGGAAACAGAGTCTAGAAATGAGTTCAAAGAGAGCAAAACTACAAGATTAAAATACTTAAGAGAGTCAAAGTCAAATACGGTCAGGAAAATCAAAAGCACAAGACAAGAGACTCATGCGAAAGAAATTTCAACCAATTTTCTCTAAATATTGCAGCTAAATAACGGTATTTGCTGCCATTTAGAGGCAAAAAGGTGGGAGCACGGGCTGATTTTTCTTCGAGGGCTTCGATGTAATTTTGTATTTTTTCAGTTCTGTTAGAATTAGGGCTTGATTTTCAAAACATATATATTGGTCGTATCCTTATATTCTAAAAGAGGGCGGTAGTTTTGTACTTATATTTTATTTAATAAAATTAGGATTAGGGTTTGCCGAAGGGGTGACGGCCATAATACCGGACTCCAGAGGTAATTATCTTTGTTCTTTAATTTTTCCATAGTTAATTTATTTTAATTGGTTTCTAGTTTAGCTTATTATCGCTTTCTAGATTAGATTTAATTGCGTTCATGAATAATAATGGGATTTTGCTTACTCGAACTATGTGTAACTAATTTTCTTTAGCCCTAGGATGTAGATGAAATTAGTTTAATAGATCTAACAGGATTTATCTCATCTTCTTCCAAAAAAAGAAATAAAGTTATGATTTTTCTATAAATAAATAAAATATAAAGTTCGTAAATCATAATTCTTTGATAGATTATGCTTAATTAATATTTTGATAATATATGCTTAGATGAGATTTTGAATTCATATTCTTTGTTTATTTCTAGAATCATTAACAAGATTTTCCTATAAATAAATTGACTTGAATAAACTTGTAAATCTAATTTCTTTGATAGGTTATACTTAAGTTAGGTCTTTTGATAGCCTAAACTTAGATTAGCATTTGAAGTTTATTTCTTTTCTTTTGCTTATAAGATTTTCTACTTGATATAATTTGTTTTTAAGAAAGATATTATATTTGATGGTCTATACTTGCATATCACTTGATAGGTCATACTTAAGAGTACTTAATTAAAATCAAATTTAAAAAATCACCTTTTAATATGTTACTTAACCGTGCATAATTAAAAAGTTAGGAAGAAAGAGATAATTCATTGTTAGGCTATTATTTTAATGGATTCGAAATCCTGGGCTAATTTTTAAAACTTAAAACTCATCCTTTCAATCTAGAAACTCTTTGTTAGTCCGTTAGATTATAGAATTATTAAGAATCACAAAACACCTGAGATTTGTGGGACGACCTGTTAAATGTTACAACTGACACTGTACGCTTGCAGTTAAATTATCACATCATGTAACTAGCTATTTGTATAAATGAAATATTTTCAGTTTCATAATGTTATTTATTCATCTGATTGTAGTAGTAGTTACGGTTATTCCAAGATCATGTAACTATTGGATTGTCTAGTATAAATTATAAGTAGCGTCCTCTATTTTGGAAAGCAGCTGAAAAACGGGGGTGTTACAAAAAAGTTTAGCTTTGAATAATTAAATGAACTTTCCTTTAATCTTAATTTCGATTCCACGATTTAATTTACAGTTTAGCTGAAAAATGGGGGCGATATAGAGGAGAAAATAAACAAGCTAAACTCCATTTTAGGAAGCAGCTAAAACTACAGTTATCTACTTAAAATTAACAAACAAGCTAAACTTCATTTAATAATTAAACAAACTGAAAAGTTTGTTTATTAGAGAAGAGAAATGAAAATAAACAAACTGAAAAGTTTAACTTGTTTAATTATTAAATGAAGAAAGTTATTTAATTTAAAGTTTAGCTTAATATCACAATTATCTACTTAAAATTATTTCATCTTTAGTATTAAGAATTCGGCTATCAAATTGCCCAGTAATACGGTCTAGTTTTCAATATAAATTAATAGATCAAATTGGGAGTTTGGCATATTCACAAAATAATAGTCCAAAATATAAGCCAAAAATAATTCTCAAATAAAGTAATTTAATTACGCACAATATAAATTCTCAAGAAAGTAGAATAGAGAAATTAAAGTGTTACCTCTTTTTTATTTCGATTCCACAATTTGATCTTCCTTTCCATTACTCTTCTCTTCTCTTTTTTTCTCTTCTTTTTTTCTCAAAAACCTTCTCAATGCGCTTCTCTATGTCTTTGGTGTGAGAGAGTGATTATGGGTATCAATTATCAATCGGTGATTCAGTAATCACCCAGGCCGCTGCAGTAAAAGAATTATGGTCTCAATCAAGAAGTTGGATAACAATATCTTGTACAAAACAGTTCTTATCTATTATGTAATTTTTTCCAAATCCTCATGTTTATAATGCACGATATACATTAACTAATGGAAACACATGATTTTTCAAGTTAGACTTTGTACATGTCCTTTTTGAAGAAGCAAGCATCCAGGAAGCAAGATTTAAGGCCAAGTACACACGTATCACAAGAATACTTTATTTCTGTATGATCAAGATATATGAATTTTGTCATCATATTCACATGAATGGTCATTCTTATCGCGTATCAAGTAATCAAATAATTCATTCAAACATATCATATTATGTATTGGGTTCAAATATTTATACCATGTATTACATTTCATATATCACATAAACTATATTATTTATGCAAGTATCATATAATACATTATACACGCCATGCATCACATACTTTCTCCCATCCCCGGGTTCATAATACATTATGCAAATGACTAAAAAATATTATAATATGATTTATTTTACTTTATATTTGTTTACTTATTTTTTCCTTTTCCTTTCTTTAATTATTTTTCTATTCATGTTAGCATGTTTACATCTCCACGACTGCACATGACTTGTAGTTTCATAGCACGTGATTTTTAGCATCATAGCATGAATAATTAGATATCTGTGTTATCTTAATAATATTAGTATACAATTATATTGCAAATATATATTCAAATTTGACTTAATAATCTAGTTCAGTTTTCAATACCAATCAATAGTCCAAATTTTGAACCAAGTGTATTATGTAATAATACTGCATTATTTTAAAAACCAAACTTATGGACTTATTCCATTTTTAGGCTCAATCAAATATATTTATATCTATTTTTTTTATTAATTTACAATTGAAGTCTAAGCCCAATTCAAGTCCAAGTCCATCAATTATTTATTTATTTTATTATAATTATAAATATAATTATAATTATTTTTAATCCAGCCTAAGCCTACTGCTCATTCTTCTTCTTCTTCTTTTCCCTATCCAGTCCAAGCCCACTGCTCATTCTTTATTCTTTGTTTCTTTTTTCTATCCAGCTGAAGACCACTGCACATTTTTTTCTTTAATCGCAGCCCAACTCATTGTAGCCCTTTCTTATTTTTTCTTTCTTTTCTTTTTTTATTCAACTGTAACCCAGCCTACTGCATATTTTCTTGTTAAAACCTACTGCATATTTCCTTGTTAAAGCCTACTGCAACTCAGCCCACTATATCAAAACTCTCTCTTCTTGTCCTCTTTTACTAGGCTGGCTCCACTACTATCTCTTCTCTCTCTCTCTCTCTCTCTCTCTCTCTCTCTTAATTCTCAATATCCAAATACATTTTGCATGTCAAAGCCCATGCATGACCTAATGGAAACCCAAGCAGAAGCATGCACTGTGTACGTAAAAAAAATTTCTCTTTCTTTTTCTTTCCTTTTTCTTTCTCTTGTAAAATCAGAAATAAGTAAATATCATAATATTTATATATATCAAAATTGATCCAATAATTTGGTTCAGTTCTCAATATTAATCAATAGTCCAAAATGTGAAGTAGGCATATTCACAAAATAATTTATGTACACAAATATATTCTCAATATCAATTAATAGTTCAAAATATGAACCAAGAAATTTTGCAAAATAAATTTCGTACAAAAATATAAATTAAATAAAGAAACGAACGAAAAATAGCAGTGTTACTTGCCTCTTCATGATCTCGAATCCTCGGTTCGATTTGTTTTTCTTCCTTCTTTTTTTTCTATTGCTTTGGTTTTGGACGTGAGAGAGTGAGCCGAGAAGGAGAGTGAAATGAAGTGTTTACTTACCTTTGGAGAGAAGAAATAATTCGATGACAATGTTGTAAATTTGAAAACTCTTTTCATTCAACATCTCATCTTTTAGCCACATCAAACTAATTTCCTTCTCCTCTTGACAACACACAACACACCTCACCACATACACAGCCCACTTCATCATCTTGCAAGCTGAGCTTATAATTAGTGCGTGCCCTTAGAAAATAGTGTTAAAAATAGGGCATGCGTAAAGAAATTTCTAATTTATTTAATATTATTATTAACAGTTATGGTAGACGTTTTCCAAATACTACCAAATTTATGTAGGACGTAGTACTCAAAGAGAAGAGTGCTAGAAAAGTATCCATTTGTTGTTTCGATGTCCGGAATAAAAGAATCTAAATTCCGAAATAATTTTTAATATTATTATATTAGTAATTTTGGAGTCATTTGGAATTACAGATTTAAAATTATGTCCACCGAAAGTTATTTTAGTTTCCAAAATTAAATTCACTAGCCTTATTTGACATGATCAGACTCAAAAGAGAAATACAGGTAGTACAACTTTGGGATATTACATCCTACCTATCTAACAAAAGAATTTTGTCCTTGAAATTCCAAATTAAAAGATATGGCAATATACACGAGTATGTATTGATATAAAAATAAATTCAGTTAACATATCTAATCATGAGAAAATGTATGGGTACTCTATCTTAATGCCTTTTTCAAGCTCTCAAGTAGAATCATTTGGTGATTGTGTATCTCATGAAATAAGAACTATTGTATTACTTGATTCTTCAAAACTTTCTCCCATCAGTTAATGATTCTTACATGTCCCTTCTTATATTTTAAACCCGATCTCAATTCTACTTTTTATAGATCCACTACTCTCACATAAGCGTTTTCTCAACTATGATACGTGAAATACATCATGAGTAATTTCCATCTTTGGAAGGAATGATAATGGATAGACATCTAATGATAATGGGTAGACAAGATTTTCAATTTATTCTTAAAATTTTATTTGGGTGAAGGAACGCAAAAGAAAAAGAGAATTTAATTAGGAATAGCTACTACCAATTTAGAGTGTCACGCCATACTGATTAAGTAATGGGTAAGATACAGATGATAAATATTTTTGTAGAGTCCATTCCCAAGACCCTATTACATGTTATAATGGACTCTAAAAGAGAAAATAAATCTGAACTATTAAAATACCGATGTAGTAAGACTATGAAGGGTAGGAATACAAGGTAAGAGATGAATTCATGATTAATTATAAAATTCAATCATATAAAACGATCTTATCAAACGACTGCAATTATTGACGCCAGACAATACATCTCTACAATTGCCTCGTACACTCAAAAGACTTGTGATATCTAAAAGTTTCAAGACATGAATCATACTACGATAATGTTCAATTGGAAGATACAAAATATCAAATTGGAATGATCAACAAAGTAATGGAATAAAATGATCATTTGAGAAGATAAACTTAACTTGAATAACAAGATATAATGTCATGTTCTACTTTGATAAAATTTGTCTTTTTTAATTATAATTTACTATCAATTTTTTGTCCTTTATTTTCAACTTGACTAATTCTACAAAAATTCTCAACCTTCTAAAATATCTTTATATTCTTACATTTACTCTTCCACATGTTATTCTTTATCTCCTAACTCATTTGCTTAGTTAACCTCGCCAGTTATGCTTATTCTGTCAAGTCTCCAAATATCGATTATTATAATTCATCAATATTTATATCTCTCCAATCTTAAAAAATACAAGTATGACATCATTTTTCTTTTTTCTCAGGAAATTTAAGGGTAAGTTCCAAATTCAACAACTCTTCCATTCTATGTCAACCCACGTCATAATTCCTAACTTGAAAACATTACAATAAACCTTCATGCCTCCAGGATTGTCCAGAAATGGGGGGATGCGGGTGTTATTGTTAGCCTTCATTTTAACTCTTCAAATACCTTCTCACACTCTTCCTTTAGAGATATTCCATTCCTTTCTAATTTGTTTAGTTAAAGTGATGTAGACTCGTTAGGTCCTATACAAATGTTCAATAATATCCAACTATCCTAGAAAATTATGAATCTTCGATACTGATTTTCACACATACCAATACATCATAACTCCTATCTCCTTAGGATCGGCTGATACACCATCTTCAGAAACTATATAACCAGGAAAATAAATTTATCCAATCCAATTTCACATTTGTTCAATTTTCCATAAAGCTTATACTCTCTAGAAGTTTGCAAAACTATACTCAAATACTCAGCATGTTCTTCTTTATTCTCGGAGTAAATTAATATATTATCAATAAATATAACAACAAATTTATCTAGATAATAAGCAAAATCATGGTTCATCAAAATTTTAAGTACTATTAGACCATTAATCACTCCAAATTATGGCATCACCAATTATTCACAATGAACATGTCTGGTTCTAAATGCAGTTTTTAGAATATTTTCTGTTCGGACCCTTACTTGACAGAATCTTGAACGAAGATTTATCTTCAGAAATACTTTTGCTCCTCCCAATTGATCAAACAAATTAGTTATCCTCTGTAATGGATATTTATTCTTGATTGTTATTGTATTCAAACCCGTATAGTCCATACATAATTTTTAACTCCCATCCTTCTTTCCTATTAATAACACTCGAGCTCAGTGAAATACTAGATCTCACAAAACACAACTTCAGTAGCTCATTTACTTATCTCTTTATTTCTTTTAATTCTGCAACTCCTATTTGATAAGGTGACCTACAAATTGGTTCAGTTCCAGAGATAATATCAATAGTAAATTCTACTATCCTTATTAGTGGTAGTCCAATTCAGAAAATATATCTAAAAATTATGATACTACACAGATTATTTCTTCAACTACTTTCATTTCTTCCCAAACACCTCCTCTCAGGAATACCTAAGGTTCTGCTAGTTCTAAACATTGGTTTTTACCAATAAATTCAAAGTCTGAATGATTAGGAATCTAAAATATTATTCTTCTTCTGTATGCTGTCACCGCATGGAAGACACTTAACTATTCCATGCCTTAGATAACATCATATTGATAATTAGTAAGTTTGCATAAAATTTTCTACCATTAATCACTAAGGGACATATTGGTCGAAAATTGGATTGATATTATTCGACAATGGACAAGATAAAAATAAATAATAGAATTCCAAAGATAGATATTTCAAAAAAAAATATGATATGGTAGGATAGGTACGATACTAAAACAAATAGATATCAAAGAATAAGGAACAATTAACAAGAATGAGCCACAAATATGCTCTTATGTGGCAGTAGTCATATGGTCTTCCACCTAAACCATGTGCTTGGATACCTACACCCCATTTTTCAATTTCTTTCCAAAACGGATGACACTACTTAAAATTTATACTAGACAACCCAACAGTTATACGATCTTGGAATAACCGTAACCACTACCACAATCAGATTGGTAAATAACATGTCTAAAACTGAAATTTTTTATTTATACAAAAAATTAGTTACATAAAATGGCACACTACTTTGAATATGAACACAAAAGAGAAAAACAGTGCACATGCAAAAAATATAAACAAATACATACAAAGGGTCTGCAGAAAGTACTTCATCACTTACTGTTGCTCGATCTGATTAATTAAGTATGGGTTTTCAGTTGGGAGTTCACCTTCTTCACCTTCTAAATTTGGGTTCAAAACCCAGAGGATTAAACTCGGCAAGTAACATAAGGAAAAGATATATATACTATCACAGTACTACTGATAAAAAAAAATATGTGAATAAGTTGTGTTCGTGTCAAACGTATCACATGAATAATAAATAATAGAATAGAAAGATTATATATGTCATTTGCAAATATCAGGTAAATATCATGTAAAAATGACAAGTTTAGATCATATCCTTTTTAGCATTTGGAACTTAATGATAGATAAGATGGCTCACAGTTTTCCATATTATTCAAATGCCCGTACATACCTGGGATCATATCTCAATACTCATAGCGCTGAACCATGACATGCCGTTAGGCATTACAATCCAATCCTCATATTGTATTACAGTAACGAGCATGCCACCATGGGTAAAAATTATCAATCGGTGATCCTGGCCTCAATCAAGAAGTTGGCCAACAATACCCTTGTACAAAACGGTTCTTATCCATTATGTAGTTTTTCCAAATCCTCATGTCAATAATACATGATATACATAAACTAATGAAAATACATGGTTTTTCAAGTCAGACTGTGTAAATATCTTTTTGCAAGAAGCAGGAATCCAGGAATCAAGATTAGGGCCAAGTACATACGTATCACAAGGATATTTTGTTTCCGTATGATCATAATATATGAATTTTGTCATCATATTTACATGAATGGTCATACTCATCGCGTATCAAGTATTCAAACAATTCATTTAAACATATCATGTATTAGGTTCAAGTATTTATACCATATATTACGTTTCATATATCAAATAAACTTCATCATTCATACAAGTATCATATAAATACATTTTTACAAGCCACGCATCATATTATCCATCATATAGTGTTTCCATTCCCGGATTCATAATACATTATGCACATGGTTTATAAACATCATAACATGATTTATTTTATTTTATATTTGTTTGCTTATTTATTTCCTTCTCCTTTCTTTAATTATTTTTCTATTCATGTTAACATGTTTACATCTCCACGACTGCATATGACTTGTAGTTTCATAGCACGTGATTTGTAACATCATAGCATGATCAATTAGATATTCATGTCATCTTAATAATATTAGTACACAATTATATATATATATATATATTAAAAATTAACTTAATAATCTAGTTCAGTTCTCAGTACCAATCAATAATCCAAATTATGAACCAAGTGCACCATGTAATGTACTGCATTATTTCTAAATCCAAACTTATAAACTTATTCCATTTCTAAGCGCAATCAAATATATTTATAAATGTTTTTCGTTAATTAATTTCCAATTAAAATCCAAGCCCAGTTCAAGTTCAAGTCCATCAATTATTATTATTATTATTATTATTATTATTATTATCATCATCATCATCATCATCATCATCCAGCCCAAGCCTACTGTTCATTCTTCTTTCTTTTTTTAATATCCAGCCCAAATCCACTGCACATATTTTTTCTTTAACAGCAGCCCTTTCTTCTTTTTTCATTCTTGTTTTTTTATCTACAACCCAGCCCACTACACATTTTCCTGTTAAAACCTCCTACATATCTCCTTGTTAAAGCCTACTGCAGCCTAGCCCATTAAATCAAAACTCTCTCTTCTTTCCCTCTTTTACTAGGCTGGGTCGGGCCCAGCCAACTACTATCTCCTCTCTCTCTTTTTCTTAATTCTCAATATCCAAGTACATTTTGCATGTCAAAGCCCATGCATGACCCAATGGAATCCAAGCAGGAGCACGCACTGTGTAAGTAAATTTTTTTTCTTTATCTTTTTCTTTCTTTTTCTTCCTTTCTTCCTTTCTTTTTTTATAAATCAGAAATAAGAAAATATCATAATATTTATATATATCAAAATTGACCCAATAATCTGGTTTAGTTCTCAATATCAAAAATGTGAATCGGACATATTCACCAAATAATTTACGTACACAAATATGTTCTCAATATCAATCAATAGTTCAAAATATAAACCAAGCATTTTTGCAAAAAAAATTACGTACACAAATATAAATTAAATAAAGAAATGAACGAGAAATAACAATAACAGTATTACTTGTCTCTTCTTGATTACGAATTCTCGGTTCGATTTCTTTTTCTCCCTTCTTTTTTCTATTGTTTTGGCTCTGGATGTGAGAGAGTGAGCAGAGAAGGAGAGTGAAGCGAAGTGTTTACTTACCTTTGGAGAGAAGAAATAATTCGATGTCATTGTTGTAAATTTAAAAACACTCTTCATTCATCATCTTTTCCTTTAGTTGCGTCAAACTAATTTGCTCCTCCTCTTGACAACATACAACACACCTCACCATATACACAACCCACTTCATCATCTTGCCAGGCCACCTTATAATTGGGGTGTGCCTTTAGAAAATAGTGTTAAATTAAAGTGTGTGTAAAGAAATTGCTAATTTATTTAATATTTTATTATTTACGGTTCAAGTAGATATTTTCTAAATACTATCAAATTTATGTAGGACGTAGTACTTAACGAGATAAGTGCTAGAAAATTATCCGTTTATTGTTTCGATATTCGGAATAAAAAAATCAAAATTCTGAAATAATTAGAAAATTAATTTTTAATATTATTAAATTAGCAATTTTAGGAATATTTTTTCGGGCTCAAAAAGAAAATTTCTAAAAACCCTAAATATTAGAAAACTAATTATTGCAAAGACCGAATATCATTTGGAGTTACGGGTTTAAAGTTACGTCCACCGAAAGTTATTTCGGTGCCCAAAATTGATTTCGGTAGTCTTATTTGGCACGATCAGACTTAAAAGAGGAATATAGGTAGTACGAATTTTGGGATTACAGTTTGCATGGCATGTGTAGATCCGCATTTGGGTGTTAATAAGGATAATAACTATCCTTCAAGATTTTAGAATGAAAACACGACCATCTGGGTCTCGCGTTTAGTTATATTCAACTCTAGTCCTAAGCTTAGAAGACTAACACAGATTTCCTCTTGACTGTCGATTTGCATTTTCATTTATTTGGTGTTAGATTCAATTTTGAAGCCTTCAGGGCTAAAACACGACTCTAATTTTGAAATATGAACTAGATCTGTGTTTTCCCATAACGCGACCTTATGTTTGAAGCATAATTAGATCCGTATTTTGAATTCATAGTGACACCTCTATTGCAACTAGATCAACAATTTCTATTTATTCAGAAGCCTTATAGGCTCCAGTGCGATCCTACGTGGCTGGACCCACGCTTTACCTAAATTGTGACCCTAAGTTTGGAGTAGGGTGAGATCCACATTTTCCTCAAAACGCAACCTTACAAGGTATCTGCGGATTTCTCAAATGCAACCTTATTGGTTCGTGCGGATCTCCTCTAGATAAGATCCTTGTTTTATCTTATTAGCAATGATACTTATTCAGATCTGTGTCTAGTCATAAAAAGGAATAACCTTGTAATCTAAAGTTTTTAAAAACAAAATGCGAACCTAAGGGGTTATTTGCGGATTTCTCAAGATGACGAATATCCGTATTTCTAGTTTAAATGTGACCTTCAACCATTTCTAAGACTTCTAAAATTCACATTTCTCTTTATCTAGAGAGAGATTCTACTTCTCGTTATTATACTCGTTATTATAGAACCAAACGCGACTTTCAGAGACTCGTATTTTGTTGTATCCGAAAAGAGTTTCAATCTATGGACCCTACTAAGATCAAATGCGACCCTCAGGTATCCGTATCCTGCGTTTACTCTTAGAGGATTTCCTCCTCAATTTAGGAATTTGACTAACACTTTGAGCATTAGTACTACAAATTCTTATAAATTAATTTGTGAATTATGTAGTTTCAACTCAAACTCTAGTGATTTTAATAGTTCCAAAAATGATCCAAATCATTCATGAAAGGAATAACGCACGCATAATACAAATCAAATAAATATCCCAATATAGAATCAAAGAAATAAAAGTGTTGCTTTCCTCAAATTCTCAATCTTTTTGATTCAGCAAATTTCTTTTCTCTTTTCCGCAAACCAGAGGAACCAAAGGTTAGAAAGTGATTTTGTTTTGTTTTTTTACAAAAATTCTTGTTGAGAGAATGAGGTTATATATATACCTAAAAGTAATTTGGCAACTCCATCCTCTAATCTAATTCCTAGGCTTTTGCATGTAAGGCATGTGTCTTACTATAGTGCCACCTCACTCTTCTTCTTATAGCACCCCATCGATTTAGTTCAAGGGTATGACCTTAGAAACTTAGTTAAGTTTGGATGTGTACAGAAAGAAATTTTTAATTTCAATAATTTATTATTTAACAAATTTGAGAATGACTAGCAAGAAAATTTGGGGTATTACACCATTGTTCCTTGCTGATATCGGGACTATTTGCATTTACCCTAAACCCATAGTTTTCGTCTGACTTGACTTCGCCAACATGCCTGATGTAGGGGAGGAAGAAACCATATAGTGAATCTTCATACCTCAATTTAGTGACGGGCTCCGACTGTAAATGGAGGGGAACCACAGGCAATAAAGGCAACTGTGGTGCTGGCTCAACCGGATTAGAGTCCTGCATGGATTAAAAAGAAAGTTACATTTTAGAAACACAAATATGGAAACACAATAATAAAATGAATAGTAAATGACTTTCCTCTTAGGTGGTTTTTTGGTAGCAACTTCTGGGGTCTAGTTTCCTTGGGACAAGAACTGCCTTCATCGATGGGGAATAACTGTCAATTTCTGAAGCAATTAGCTCGAAAACATAAGGATTCCTTTACGTTGATATATTTATATTGTTCACATTAAGAAATGAATATATGAAAACATCCATATATTTCTGGAACCAAACCCCATCAATGATTGATGCTATCGGTTGTAGCATATTAAGCTTTTGCCAATGATGGTCATTGCAGTCCATTATTATTGGTCGATTATATCTTTTGTATATTGCAATCTCATGAGTGCATGGCAAGTTGTGAGTGCGCCGAATTATGCCACATACGACTAGATCAAGTCCAATAGAAGCATCTCTTTTTAGTTGGGTGAGAATCAAATTCAAGGCATGAATTTATATTAAGCCTAAGAGCTCTCTAAATTCCGGCGATATAAAATTATGATGAACGATAGACATACTTTTTTGGAAGGATGTCTTGATCTTCGTATGCTACAGTTTAAGTAAAGAATGAATGTTGCTCTAAAACTTCTCGAAGTTAACTTGACTAGTTCGAAGTTGCATCTTCAATTCGCCATGGGCACTCTCCACTCAATTACTAGTCATATTATTTCTATGGATGCATATATTTGTCGATGCGATGAATTTTTCTTTTTACGGATTCATCCATGTTTTGGTCACAAAGTCAATTGCATCTGGACATGTTTGAAATTTGTCTGTCAGGATACTCAAATGTGCATTGTATTCCTCCAGAGTATCAGATAATATAACTACCTTCCATACTGAGAAAAATTTCTCCAACTCAGTATGTTGATCCAACAATATTTTGCAATTTGCTAAAACAAACCAATTTATATGCTAATTGCATAGAAAAAGCTAGCTCGAAGGAAATACAGACTCGACAATATTAATGACTGCTAAATCTCTATCTGTAACTATCACACTCGGATACAATTCGTTGACAAATAGTCCATGCAACTTATCAAGTGGCCATGCATAATAAATTTCTCTCTCTTTCAAGAAGAGTAAAGTAATAATGAATGACATATTAGTGAACGTCACACCAATAATATCTAATAATGGATATTTGTACATGTTTATTTTGTATGTGCAATCTATAATGATAATACCTTAAAATGCTCGTAGAAATTCAACACCAACAGGATGAGCCCAGAAGAGGTCTGTTACCGATTCACTTTGCTCATTACTTTGATGCTACTCAATATACTTATATCTTAAGTAATAAGTGTTGCATCTACATTCTCCCGCCCTATTCAATAACCATATGCTTGTGCCGTACATTATATATTGTTTTCATCATCGATGCATTTTTTGGGTCCTTTAGCTTGAGCAATATAAAGATATATTTGGGTCGGATGTGACACTTCAACATCTCTATTGCAGTAAATGTCCGGCTTTCTGACAGTCTTTCAGTGTATGGGTGTTCTTTAAGATATTCTACTGCGGAATGATTGTGCACACTAGACATAACCATTAATCTCCATTCCGGCCCTCCAATAGAGATATGGTGACTCTTTAACTAGAAGGGATATCCACATTTCTTGCTCCCCTAAATCTCATTATTTTTCATTTTCTAAATCTCGGATGTCTACTCTTTTCACAACCAAACCAAATCTTTCCTTCTTATTTCATCCACCATTATCATATTTTGTAGTCATGATGACAAAACGTAACATCCTTCCCATATTGTACACCCACTTGCAAAACTCGTCATAGTTTGTAAAAACCTACAATCACAATAGATAAATAAGACTTCTTATGGAAATAAATCAACTTCTATATGCATAGTTAACTCTGTAATCGTACCGACTTGTTGTGAAATTCAAACTATAGTCAATAACCAACTCGCTCTGGACTCGGCTGCACTGTATTGAAGCTTCATCCTATAACCACCAAATTGACAGATTAATATTTAATAATTATGATAAAACAAAATAAAAATCCAAATATAATTAAAGTTACAAATATAAAGAGAAAATCCATTGTCCGACGTTTATTCCTGAACAGTTAGATTCATATTCGGGTATAACCCCAGAAAGAGTTTCGACTGGTCGAGATTAACCCCCGACCAGTGGATTTTAGATTAAATTTTGATCTCTTGTCCTGGTCGTGGCATCTGGACAGTCAACGTTGCATTTTGGAGAAAAATCCAGATGACTATTATCATCCCCTAAACACTCCTAAGTCCACTTTCTCTTGCTCTTTCAACTACATTCCTATGTTTTTTTACTCTAAAACATAACTTTAAAAACTTAAAATTTGAAAGAGAATGATGGATTCAAACCTCAAAAGACTTCTAAATCGTCGAATTGGAACCTATGCCATGTTGGTATTCTCTATCTTCTTCAGCTTATACCAAAATACAAAAAACTTTTCTATAGGGTTTTTGAGCAAACAAATGATGAATACAGTCAATTTTGGACTTTAATTTGCAAGACAATTTAGTAGAGGGAAAGTTTAGATGGAGTGGCTGTGAATTTAAGGATTCAAATTTTTTTATTAAACTCAAAAGCTTCGTAGGGTGAGAAAGAGAGGGAGAAGAGGGGTTGTTCACAGGGACAGCAGTGCCCAAAAAAAAAGATGACAGACTTACAATATTAACCAAGTTCTTAAGTGTGCTAACTAGAAAAATTAGTGTGCTCCTTTAGAAATTCCCTTAAGTACACCACTGGTCTTAGTTAGCATACTTCACTAAGTTCTTTATATTACAAATTTGCCGTTGAAAATTTCGGACCATATTGCCCTTGTCTTCAAGCTCATCCAAAAGAATATTCCTGTCCAGGGTTAGATCTTGGACCGTATTATTTTTTGTCTGGATTAGATCTCGGATTATAGTATTTCTCCTCCGGATTTAAATTTCAGATGATATTATTTTTCATATAGCGGTTGTGGGACTATAGTGCCATCGGGTGGGAGTCTTTGATGGTATTTGGTGCGGACTCATGTATAGGTCACGAGATTAGGATTTGGATTGGAGAAAATGAAGCGATGAGACTGTAGGATTTGGAAATAAAAATTTTGGTATGCTTACTGGGAGGAAGAAAGGATAAAAAGGAGAAAAGTGATGTGCGCACTAAGAATCCCTCTCTTTTGCGAAAGATAAGGTGTGCACAAAAAGCATGGTGTGCTCACTACGACAAGTGGTGTGCTCCTTTCGAAATTCCCCTTTAAAATTACGGAAGCCTTCTCTTTTGTTATCTTGTGCAACTCTATCCTATCCTAAAGATGAAGAAGAAGGATCTTTTGTCCTCGGCGCCGTGGAGGGGCGACGATGAAAATTCCGACAAGTTCGAGGACGCCAAGCTAAAGGTCACCAACAATCCCGGCTCAACGCCGGTGATGCACGTGCCGCGGAAGCGGTCCGTCGACTCCAACGCGGACAACGATGAATCGGCGATCGAGATCGATCCCGAGCTCCGTTACAGCTTCCAGAGGAACTTAGCGGTAATTTTTCCTATAATCAATTGCGGCCCTCTTGTTTTTGATTATTTGCAAATTTTGATTGATGCCCATGAATTGGGCTTGTGGCTTTAGGCCGGTTGGATAAAGTTTGAAACTTTGCATTTGTGTGACAATCTGGGAGTTTGGTTTTTCTATTGCTTTTGGTGGTTGGTACTTGGCACCAGGTAATGGAGTTTGGGTTTTTCAGGCTGTTGAGTGCAAAAAGTTCAGTTTTTTTTTTATTTTTTTCTGTATTTTTTTTTGGGTTAATAAACCTATAATTCAATGAGATTATTTTTTGTGTGCTACTGTTCTGATGGTTGATTATTTTTTGTGTGTTCTTGTTCTGATGGTTCTATTTCTCTTGGATAGTTATTACTTTAATGCCCGAGGATGGGTTTTGGTTTTTGGGGCTATTGCTCTGATTTGTTTCTGTTGATGTGGAAAGTTGACCGACCTGATCAGCTGAACCAATCTAAGCACCAAACAAAAGAATCAGGTTGGTGACTAAGTTGGGTGTTTATAATGAGCTTCTGAGATATGGAATCACGAATAGGTAACCTGCTGAAAAGTCGTTAGCAAGAATTGAAATGGTGAACTCAGAAAGTAATCTAGACAATTCTCTATGTCCCCAATGAAAGTCGGTAATTCCAATGTTTTCTTATTAATGAGGTTGATCATAATTCTCTTAGACTCTCTTCCCTCTTGACGATACAAGCTCTCCAATTATTCCATCATCAAAATAAATTGTCCCTCCACTTTTGAAGGGGATATCTATAGCTGAATGTAGTTGAGTCAAACATTGAACTCTCGAGATTTCCTGACCGCAGATGAGTTTTCTTATCTTGGAGATAGATTTCCTTATTCGAGAGAAATTCTGGTTAATAACGCCTTTTTTGTGATTGTTTAAAGATAAAGAGATTGGATCATAATTCGCTAGGAGAAATCATGCGGTGATTGTGCAATTTCTAAGTTGATGAGATGTCTCTTTCAGAGAAGGTTCTTCAACTTGGATCATAATCTTGGGGTCTTTTCGGCATAGAATTCACGTGGATATCCTGTGCGGGCTTGTCATATGAGAGTTTCAAGTGGGCTTTTTTCTTGGGCCTGTTGCCTATTTGGGCTTCTTGGCCAGATAAATTTTGTAGTAAATTAGTCCTCTCACTTTTAAGTTCGGTCCATTGAACTCTGGGAGTCTTCATGATTTTTCCTAACTAATTTCAGAGATAATCTCATTTTGGAGTAATCAAGTCATCTTTTTCCTTTTGGCTCTATGCTTAGCATTAAATCCCTTTACTTTGTACTACACAAGTTATACGCGTTAAGAGAGATTGTCTCTGTGCTCTTTCATGGTCAGCATGGTGATGGCCAACTTTCTATAAAATTTCGATTTACCTACATGGACGAGTTCATCTCGCCAATTGTGGTAGTTTCACATGTTTAAACTAACCGGGTTATTGGCTTGGCATAGGATGAGTCCTTTGAATTTTTGATTTTGGTGAATTCACTTTGGGACCTGAATCAGTTTTGTTGCTAAACTCCAAGTTTTTTGTTTCATCTGCCATGAGAAAGATTCGGTCATGCCAACCACTCCAGTGGGGTTTCCCCTTTTTCCTTTTGCTAGTCAATTCTCGACTCAAAGGAGCGATAGTCCAGATTGACCGTTTGGAATTCAGGTTTAGCTATTAATGCCAAAATTGCTCGGATGATGCTTGGCGTGGTCGGGAAGTATAAACATTGCCATCAACTGTTTTTGTAGCTTTTATTTTGCTGAGGAGGGTCCTTTAAGTATCCCTTCCATAGAGTGTCAATTTCGAACCTTGGAATTATAGTATCTAGTGCTTTTGTTAATGGGCGAGTTTCTTTTCAAATATGCATTCACATATCTTTGTCCACCAAGTCTATATTAGCCCTTGGGCCTTCTTCATTTAGTTCGGGGAGAAATACAGAATTCAAAGCGACTCAACTGCAACTTCTTCTGGTAGTATTGCCTATGAACTGTAGGATAAGTTGATGAGGTTTCCAGTGTGGCATTTTATGTATTGTTAGTAGGACCAAAGATCTTCTGAGAGTTAGCCTACCCAAGTTCCTTTTGCTTTGTCGGCTTGTTTATACTGAGCGTGCAGGGTCCGCTTGCTGGTAGTTTTACCTAGCCCATTGGATTTCCTGTGTATCATGGACATCAAATGTAGCATGATTTTCCATTCTTTGCAGAAATCTTGAAATTCTCTTGAGTCATATTACTTCCCATTATTAGTTAAGATAGATCTTGGAAGACGAAATTGACAGATGGACTTTCAGAAGAACAACACAATTTATCATATCGAGTGATGGCTTAGGGTTCAGTTTAGATCCACTTAGTAAAATAGTCAATAACAACTGTTAACTAGTTCGTTGGAATGCAATTGAGAATGTTTCTGGTTGTCGAGCTCCTATTATGTGCTTCGAGTCAGATTCATTAGGGGTTAAATCAGTGGGCGGTGCTCGCGTTACTTTGGTAAAATTTTGATATTTATCATATTTGCTCGTAAAGTTTTGGGCCTTCTTTCATAGTCAGCCAGAAAAAAGCCTTGATGAAGGGCTTTGAAGGCCATGTTTTTACAGCCTAAGTGGTTGCTGCACTCTCCCTCATGAATTTTTGGAAGGAGTTTAGCTCGTTTTGGATTTAAGCACTTTAGGTAGGGATTTATATCGGTTTTAGTGCATACATCTGTAGAAGTGAATTGTTGTTGAGTGCATACTTTTGTGCTCATCTCTAAAATTTTCTACTGTCTTGCTCATTCTTAGAAAGTACATGATGTTTCTAATATTGAAGAATATGAGTTTTCTAGTTCGTGCTTGATGCTTGGAGCTATCTACATGTGGATGAAAACTTCTAGTCCGAGTTTAAGAGTTACAGATGAAGCTAGTTTGGACAAGGCGTCAACTCTCCCGTTGGCTCCCTTTAGGATGCATCTGACATGGGCTTTCTCAAATTAACTTATCCAATTCCTATTGTAGGCAAGACACTCTTTCGTTTGCCCTTATTGTGTTTTGTAATTCGCTATTGATTTGATTGACGACTAATTGGAAATATCTTGATAGTTAACACAATAATCGAGTGTTAGACCAACAATCACAATGTTATACGTGATTTTATTATTGGAAGTTTTGAAGTTGAAGCAAAGCGCATGTTTGGACATCTCTCTGTTTGGACCTTGCAAGATTACCCCTTCTCTGCTTACAAGTTCGCAGAAATAGCCATCGACATAGATAAATCCATTCATTAGAATCATCTGAAATTTTTTCTTAGGCTGTGTTGGCTTCCTTTCCATCACTTTTCTTCTTGGCAATGTCGACTTCCTTTTCGTCACTGGCATGCCTACTTTCTTTCCATCTCTTTCTCCTTCATTGTCTTCATAGATTTGGCACCAAACAATGGACTAGGCGAGGCTTAAGCTTTAATTACTGGTCGACGTGAATATTTGATATTGAACCCAATGAGCTTCATCCTCCAATTTTACATTTATCCATATCTCTTTATTTTAGCTAAATTTGATCGATTCATTATATCGGGAGGAGAGGACATTGATTGTGTGGGTTTGAAAGCATAGCTTGAGCCTCCTTGCCGTGATCACCAGTGCATAGGCAATCTTCTCAATCTTGGAGTAGTTGATCTCAAAATCCTTTAATACTTGACATACATAGTATATTAGGTTCCTTTGATTAGGACCGAACTCATTGCTTCATTTGCCTCGACTAAATACAAGGAAAAGCTCCTTGCCTAACACATATTAGGTGAGAAATGAGGTGTTTAAGACTTTTTATTAGGTATTTGAAGGCCCTTTGGGCTTTGTCAGTCCTTTCGATATCCAGCATATTCTTTATTTTCAAACTATTTGCTTCCATCACACATCTGGTTTTTTATTTCAAAATTTTGAAAAATGGGAGACTTCTTGGTCGATTTTGACAGAAACTTGCTTAATATAACAACCTTGTCATTTAGAGACTGAATATCTCAGATTGTCTTTGGCTTCTTCATGTTGATGATTGCATCAATTTTCTCAGCATTTGCCTCAATTCTCCAAGATATTACCATAAATATTTGAATTTCTCGAAGTAATTCTGATAGCATTCTTCTAAGGAGAATGTCTCCTGTGAGCAGGTGATGTGGTTATTGAGTGACCCTGGTTATTGAGTGGGTCACTTAACTGGCATGACATCCACATAAATTCACGTATTTACCAATTTGAGATTTGAAAATTTTATTGAAAAGACGATAGATTCTTGTAATTTTTAACTTGATAGGCATCATAGTTTAACAATAAGTTCCTAATCCATGATGAATGATGTCCTTTCTTCGTTTTCTTCATCCATGTGAATTTGGTTATATCTCGAGAGGGCATCCATAAAGCTAAGAAGTTTATGACCCGAAACTAAATCCACTACTTGATCAATTAGGAAAGTGCAAAATATGTGTTGTTTAGGTTGGTTTAATCGACACACATTCGCCATTTTCCATTTGCCTTCTTCATCAATACAACATTAGCCAACCATTGGGATAATATACTTCTCGGATAAACTTTGCCATTTATCTGCTTCCTCTTTAGCTGCTCCTCTTCTTAGCTCCAATGTTTTTCTCCTTTTGTTTGATAGGGACGAAAATTGGGTCTATGTTCAATTGGTGGCAAATGACTTGACGATTGATCCATTCCATGTCCATTAGAGCCCATGCAAATCTTCATTATCCTTGAGCAAACGAATCAGGTCACTTTAGAGAGGTTCTTGGGGAGGAATTGTTTTGAACTTTAATTAGGTCTTGCAGTTGATTGATTTGAACTTTAATTAGGTCTTGCAGTTGACCGATATGGTCTGTTCAGAAGTCCTCCGACTCATCTTCTATTGCCATAACATTGATATTGGCAACAACTTTTACTGGCTATCTTTTCTTGTATTTTGTTTGAGATCCTTCTTCGTTTTTTAGGAACTTTCGCTACAACTTTATTCTTTATGGTTGTCATAACCGGTGTTG
Organism: Dracaena cambodiana; assembly: GCA_036321105.1. NCBI lineage: Eukaryota > Viridiplantae > Streptophyta > Magnoliopsida > Asparagales > Asparagaceae > Dracaena > Dracaena cambodiana. The sequence goes on from JAYEPQ010000004.1 coordinate 38,715,695, forward strand.
AAAATAACGCGTTATGAAACTCATTAAATTGCATTATGAAACCTAACGAAACCCCAACACTACGTAACAGCTGAAAATAACTTAGTGTACCATAACAGTACGTTTTTATGTTGTTTTACGTTATATTACATAACGTTACGTTGAATTATGTTATGTTACATTATTTACAATTAATATTTTAGTAATTTCTATATTGTTATTGATTATTATTTTTATTATTAGCGAATTGCTTAAATTTTCTTACTTGATTAGTTGTTGGCTCGTTTGATTGCTTGTGAAATTACTAACTTACTAATTTGCGATTATTTTCTTATTCGTTTGTTATAATTCCTCTGGTTGCTGAAATATTTTACGTATTGATTCTATTAAATTTTTAATTGAACTGAAATCAACAATTAAAAATAAGATAAATTGAATATTACAAAACATAAATTACAATAATAAATAATAACAATGGAAATAAAAAATTGGAATCTTGTTTTCTTATTTAGATTATGACTATAATTACGGTTGCAAATTTAATATAATTTATGAAAATAAATGTGATAATTATTGTAAAATTAAATGTAAAAGTAGAATAGATTATGTATTACAAAATAGTTGTATATTCTTTTTTTAGAAATTTTAAATTTATTTTTCAATTTATAAAATTTATTTTATATAGTTTATATTTATTTTTATTAAATAAATAGGAAATTGCATAAGCTACGTTATGCATTACACTATATGCGACATAACCTAATATAGGCAAAACGTTACGTTACCGATATCGCTATTTTAAACATTGGTCATAACAACTTCGTGGCCAACTCCGTTCTCTGTCTGTAACTTGATAATTTGGTGCAAAGTTAATACAATTGCACCTAAAGTGTTAAGAGATGGGCGCCCCATTATAACATTATAAGGTGATTTGATAACAGTGATGATGTATTCCACTTTATGGAGTGCTTGCCTTGGCGCTTTTCCATTGAAATATGGAGTGAGATGGTTCTTAAGGTTGGGGGGGGGGGGTTTCATCCTAGTTAAGCCTGAAAGAGGTCCTCTAGATTTGTTGAGTTCCTTGTCGTCAATTCCCATTTTCTTAAAAGCATATAGGAACAAGATGTCACATTAGCTTCTTGTATCCACTAGGATCCTTCTCAATTCAGTCCCTGTAATATTTGTGGTTATTATAATTGCATCATCATGGAGAATATCAATTCCTTGCAGAAAAAGGTGACCTCTTGCTATTTCGCTCAAAAGTAATTGAAACTGATAACAGTATGAGGACATTCAGTGACCATAATATCAAATGATTACAAGAGTGAGAATACACAATTCTACTTCGAACACTATGAATACATGGTTCAATTGTTATTTGCTCGGTAAATTCACTATTTTATTTGAATAGTCTGGGAACCTGTGATGAAAAAACCTAGACAAAGCAGCTCTTTAGATCTGTGGACAATTCGACACCAATCTTATACAAAGATCGATGAGGATTATCAAAAGGAGGCGAGGAGATGAGTCTTAACTTGCAATAGGTTTTGCTCAGAATGTAACAGAAAACCTCGACGATGATGTGTGCCTTATTCTCGACGAGTTTTAGCACAAAAGCTCTCTCATGCACAACAATGGAATTGATGGAGGCGAAATAAAAATCTTATTGGTGTGAAGATCTTGCTTATTAAGAAGATGAGGGCGGTGGCTCTCTCATGAACTCTTACATGAATTTTAGAGATTGAGGACCCTTTAATCGTAGGAATTGTAGAGTTTAAATAGAATCCGTGAATTTTCAAATCCCTCAAATAAATCATAACCTTCAGATTTGATGAGCAGGAATCCATAATTGAAAAAGAGTCCAAAACCAACTCAAATTTGCGTCAATTACCATAAAAACGACCCCGAAATTTGTATCTGCGATCTGAGCCACCGAAGGGCCCATTGGTGGCTGTTTCGGTAGTCAGACTCAGGTTGCAAAAAATAGTTTATCTACTAATGGGCTCCCTGTTAGGGTCACTGGTGGTGCTACTGATGGATTTATCGGTGGTTAGGCATATGTTGAAAATAATAGTTTATCCACTGATAAGTTCATCGTTAGGCTTATTGGTGATATTGGGTGTTAAATTACTCTGACATCCAAATGAGCTGATTCAAAACCCGTTATAAAGAGGACTCAGAGCTTTTGAATTCTCCCCAATAGAGATTTCTCCTTTTTGGTTCCTATCGTGGTTAAAACTGGACTCGAAGTTGATATTACTGCACAAACTTCATCAATTTTTAATTTTTCAATGTCTACACTTGTGCCTTTAAGCATTTCGGAGGAGCCTGATTGTGTTCACTGTTCGGGCATTATATCTTTCTCACTGTATATATGAATCCTTCAACAGTCGGTCCTCCAATAATGGTCAAGATAACTGTTTTTACTTAGCCTGCGGGGGGGTTGCCTTCAACCTTAGTTCTGGGCTGGCAACTTGGAGACCGCTTTTACGCCGGCTCTCTTTCGATGAATTTTTCAGATATACCCAGTGAATTAGATTTTTAGTATGCTTCTTTAAATGGTTGCAATGTTTAGTATTGTGACCAATATTTTGGTAGAAGTCACAATAGTCGATAAGAATTTCTCCTTCTAAAGGTTATCCAAGTGGGGAAGGTGGGCAGAGAGTGAAGTGATCTTTTATTTTTAGGTGATAATCGCCTGGACGTCTCGGAGTACTCCACTTCTTATCTCGCTCATTTCTATTCCTTATTTCTTTCTTGTTTTTTGCTCCTTGGCCAAAATCTCTATATCGGAAAATCATCTTGGTCTCTTTCTGAATGTGCTTGTTGATTCTAACCAAGAGTTCGACGAGATAAGTCGGTTTCTTCGTACTTTATGAGTTTCTTAGATTGACATCTCGAACACCACTCATCAATTCTGCCATTGCCACATCGGGCGAACAACCTCTTGTTTTTGCTTTCACCTTGTTATACCTTTGCATGAAGTGCCGCAACATCTTGACCCTCCTTTATTGAATACTTAGGAAAGAGAGGTGGCATACTTCTTTCTGCTCTTGCTCACCTTAAATTGCTGAGTGAACTTGTAGCTGAGCTACCAAAAACCGACAGGGAGATTATGTACTAAGTTCTCGTCCCCTTATAAGGATAAGCTTGTCACATAATCTTGTTTATTACTCCATGGAGATGCATAGTTGATCGACAGTAGACAATGAGATCATGAGAGTCTAATACCATCATCTCTTTTCCAGATTTGGCTGTTCGATTTGAACTCTTTTTGCAGAATTCCTTTGTTGAGGGGCTCGTTGTTCTTAGAGTTTTGGTCTTCAGTGGGCATTTTGCCCTCCTTGGGTGTGAGGACGATAACTTAGTGTCATTCTCATTTCATTTTCGCTTTTGTCTTGTCTTGATTTCTTTGTTTGGTATTTTGAGCATTTGAGGCATGAGGTTGCTCGTCATCTTGCTTGCTTTGGGATTTCTTTGCATTAATTGATTCTTCCCCTTGTAAATCTTAAAGTTGCTGCCCTTCATCGTTTCGGGGAGAAAGAAGTTGGTTCCTTATTGCTCGAGCAATTTCGGCCATTTGCCTAGTAAGTTCTTAAAAATGTGCCTGGGTAACTGGGGCATTTTGATCCAAAGGAGCATGGGATGGTAAGCTGTCCAACTAGGCTGCTCGAGTTTGGCCTAGGTTTTATCCTCCGCCGAGGCACTTGACCCGAATGATGCTACGCCAAACTCGGGTCTATGTTGTTGGACAGCTTGATAAAAAAATTTTGGGCACAAAAAAAGTTCATAAAAATAACAATACATATAAATTTTCTTAGGAAAATTGCAATATTATTCATAATAAATTAATTTTGATATTACAAATTATAAAAAATTTGTACTATCAAAAGAAAATTAGAAGTTTTGAACTTTAGCCAGCATGTAATGAACCATGATAAATGGACCAGATACACTTTAGTAATACAAATTTGAATCACGAATATTTTACCGAATCTTAATACTACATCTTGCAATTCTTAATAGAAAAATTGGCATTCCTCAAATCTTAATGTTCTATTGAAAAGTAATTTAGTAAATCCTAAATAAGAGATTATTCAATAGATAAGGTGAAAATCAATCTTTGGGGCAATTCCGTAATTTTCTAACTGTTGTGGACTCCAAGATCCACCACCCCCAACACTGTTTTCCTTCCAAACTAATTGTAAATTGCTTTTCCATTTTCTTCTATCCCTCCATTTTGTATATAAATTTTGCCAAAATTCTTAGAGTGCATAAGGTAATCAAACGACGAATTTCCTTCAGTTCTTGGTGAGACTCATTGTAAGGTAATTCTTAGGGATTCTTATGTAGAAAATGGTTTTTTTTTTAGAAATTCTTTATTTTAATTTCATTGTTACTATGCACATAGTTTACTTGCCATTCTGCCATAAATTTGTTTATATGCTTAAATGAAAGATACAACAAACCACTGTTGTCTAGTTTGTAAAGGATACTTGGCTTTCACCAGTAACCCAAGTTGAAATCCCAACAATGGGAAATATTTGTGTTTTAAAAAAATTTCACATTACTCACGTCGAGCAGGGATGGGTTTTCGCAGATGGGCCCGGGTTTGCCTGACCAACTGGGTCAAAGTTTGTGTTCGGGCTCATGGGCTGTTGACACCCCAATGGAAAGGTCTTGCCATTCAGTCGTTTTCACCTAGTGGTGAGGTTCTTCGGCTTGGTTGGTCTTTTGAGCGTGTATTCACCCTGGTTTGTTGGCAAGTTCCCACAAGTAACGCCATGTGTTGATGCTGAAAACTGAAAATTGACAGACTTGATCAACAAACCAATCTAAGTATCAAACAAAAGAATTATGTTAGAGATGGACTCGAACAAGGTAAGGTGTTTAGAATGAGTTTATGAGATACAGAATCTCAGAGACTTGTAGATAGTTGTTAGAGAAAGAATGGAAATAGCGAACATGAAAAATAATCTATACAAGAGTTGACAAGGTTCAATCGAGTTGTTCATATGGCCTACGTTTTCCGTGAAAGTCGGTCGTTTGATTGATCAATCACTAGTGAGATTAATTATAGTTCCCTTGCTACTCTTTTCTCTCATGAAGTTACAAGCTCTCTGATTATTTCAACAACAAAAAAGTCGTTCCTTCTCTGATAGGTATTTACCGCTGCTTGTAGGTAGTTAAGAATACAAGTTCTATTTGAAGTTGAACTCTTGGGATTTTTTGATTCGCAGATGAATTCCCTTGCTTTGAAGAGATCGGTTTTCTTATCTAGCAAGGATTATAGTTGATAGCGGATTCTTTGTAATCAAACTTTTCAATGGAGAGATCATGTGATGATTGTGTTTATGAAATTGTTGCTGATATGCCTCCTTCCGAGAAGTTTCTCCAACGTAGGTCATAGATCTGGGGTCTTTTCGGTTTATAGATTTATTTGGGCCTTCGTGAGGCTCTTGCATGGGCTTGTCACCCGAGGGTTTCGAGTGGGCTTTTTCCTTGGGCATGTTGCCTTAGTGGGCTTTTGCCTCAGATTTGGACCGGTTAAATTATGTAGTAACAGTTTTTATTCTGTTTTGTTATTTTACATAACCTTTATGTCAATGTGCATAGCACATTGTATTTACTTGAGTTAAAAAGAGAAATTTATGAATGCCCATGTGTTATTTTCAAATGCTGTAGAATTTGGGCGATATAGATAATGACAACAACAATGATAATATATAGAGTGTTTATCCTTAAGATTTGGGGTCAGTCATATGACTTTTTTTTTGAATAGTTTTCTTCCATTTAGTTCTATTAAGGACAATCTTTAAGCTGCACCTTTTGAAGTTCTTTCTAATTACCTCTACGCAAGATCCTTGGGTCTTTCTCTAGTCCTAAGCACTCCATTAACTATAATCCTATTATCTATCTTAACTGACACATGGAGATCATATTTGATTTAGGAGAATATTTGATTAGATTTGGATCTTGTTAGGATTTTAGAATATTTGATTGGATTCTGATTTTATTAGAATTCTGATTTTATTAGGATTTTGGATTCTATTAGGATTTTGTTTGTTAGGTTTTTATATAAATATATGGGCTTTGTATGAAGTATTAAAAAAAATGAATAATATTTGAAAATTTTGAGAAATTTCTGGCATGGATTTCGTCGAGTAAAATATTTTCTCGTGGATTCGTGGAGAGTGGGCATGGATTTGCCTGGGTGGATTTCCAAATCCCTCTGTAAGTTCTTTCTATTTTTCTCCAATTTCTCAAAAAATCCTAATTCTCAAACCCTAACCCTAATTTCACTTCCGTACTGCGTCAAATTTGGTATTAGAGCCTAGATTTTTGTCTCAATCATCATTTTCTTCACCCATATCTCCATCCTCTTTCTATTTTATTTCAGTTTTTTATTTTATTTTTTTTAAAAAAGTACAGATTAGTAAAAAAACTGATTTAAAAAAAAGAGAGAGTTCAGATTTGAAAAAAAAAGAACAATTCATATTTGAAGGAAAAAAAAGAAAAGAGAGAAAAAAAGAGGAGAGAAAAAAGAAAAGAGAGAAAAAAGAGAGATTTAGATAAAAAAGAAAGAGAAAAAAAAGGAGAAAAAAGAAAAGAATTTGGATTTGGTTTCAGTTATTGGGTTTGTTTTGAGTTATTGGGTTTGATTCGGATTTCAGTTTGACCCATTTAATTACACCCACATCCAAGGAAAAAAGAAAAAAGTTGGATTTAATTCAGTTAGACCCGATCTGCAACTATAACCAATCTATTTACTTTTATTGGGTTCAGTACAGTACTGGATCCGACCCGATAGCAGTGCAGACCCGTTAAGGTTTTTTTTTTTTTTTCAATTCGGAGTCCGTTTCAACTTTGATTCAAGCCGTTTTCGAGCCGTCGTATTCCTTGGGTATTTCCTAAACCTTTGGGTTAAAATTTTGAGTTGATGGAATTCATATTCTACGGCTCTTATATCAATACAAATGCTAAAATATCACGAGTTGAGCGTGATATGTATACTACTATACCCATTTTTTACGGTTTTGAAGATCGGCAAAATTATGAAGGTTGGGAGAATCATCTCAAAAATTTCTTTAGATATTTTGATCCAATATCAGCACATAAATGTCGTTACACCCGATAAAAGTTAGGTGGGGAAACTTATGCTTGGAGTAAAAAATTTAAATTATGCTTGGATTGGGATATTTTGCGACGTCTACTTCATAATCGGTATACTCAACACTGCCGTCCATCTCATCAGTTTCAGTTGTCTGAGCCTAAAATAATGATCAATGATGAAAAACTTCAATGTATGATTGATGAGCTTAAAAATTATAGCCGAATACTTGACAGTTTTAAAAAAACACTTAAACGTAAGGATGAAAGAAGTCAAACGGTTAACAATAATAGCATCGCTGACAAGATGAAGCAGATATTACTATTTTTGGTGAATGTATTTTGCAGCTTATACCGGATACAGAAGTTCATAATGAGCCATTACTAGTGCCAGATGGAATTTTTTTCCATCCACAGAAGTTGAAGACTCAATGGTTCAGATTTCTGAAGATCCTTTAATAGAACCAACTGCGAAATTTCAGTCGCCTGTGAATACTTCTGATGATCATACTTGCGAGGAGAAACCAACAGAAATACCTCCTCTCCTATATGACGCGCCTGTAAAACCGACAGATTTTTTGGAAAACTCCTCTTAAAGTTTTGTAAGAGACTTCGTTGACAATTCGTGTTTGCTGATAGTATTTACATATCAGTTGCAGATGTACAGGAAGTATAGGAACTTCCAATTCAAAGTGAGATTTCAGACAAAAAAGAAGTTATTGTTGATGATGAGGTAAAAACTTCAGTTCCTCTTGAGAGATTCATTATAGAAATTATGAAGAAATTACCGACTCAACATACAGATTCATACAAAGTTTCGAAGAGGTTTGCTTATACTATTTATGGCTAGAATAATTTGTGGGATTTACAGTAATCTGAAACTAAAACTGATTCACGAAAGAAACCAGTTCCACCTCCACCGCTTTAGTTAGATGTAATGTACAAGATACGGTTTTTTAACCACCACCATAACCCAATTGGGATATTTCGTGGATACCAATCAGTTCAACCCGAACGTGTTTATCATTTCTTATCTCCGCATTCGTCGGGAATGAATGCTTTGAAGCCGGGGAGAATTGATGGAGATCAGATTTAATTTAGGAGAAGATTTGATTAGATTTGGATCTTGTTAGGATTTTAGAATATTTGATTGGATTCTGATTTTATTAGAATTATGATTTTATTAGGATTTTGGATTTTATTAGGATTTTGTTTGTTAGGGTTTTCTTATATATATGGACTTTATATGAAGTATTAAAACAAAAAATATGAATAATATTTGAAAATTTTGAGAAATTTCTGACGTGGATTTCGTTGAGTAAAATTTTTTCTCGTGGATTCGTGGAGAGTGGGCGTGGAGCCTGGGTGGATTCTCAAATCCCAAATCCCTCTGTAAGTTCTTCCTATTTTTCCTCAATTTCTCAAAAAACCCTAATTCTCAAACTTTAACCTTAATTTTGCTTCCGTACTGCGTCACACACTTACCGGCATTCTTTGCATATGGTCAAACCATTTCAGTTGATTTTCCCTCATTTTATCCACAACAGAAGTAATCTCTAATTTCCTACTTAGGCCCTCATTTCTTATTCTACCTCTATGTGTATTCCCAGTAGCTCTAAGTGTATTTCCACGAGTCCATCTGAGCATTCTCATTTCCACTACACATTTTTTTGACATGCTGTTTCTTAATTGCTCAATACTTATAAATCATCGTTGGTCTTATAGCCATCCTAAAGAATTTGCCCTCCAATTTTATGGATATTTTATGATCAACGAAGATATAGATAGATGGGATATAGGAGTTTTGCCACAGACTGGAGTTAGAAGGAAAAAAAAAAAGTTTTTGGTTTTTTAATTTATGTGTGATGTTTGTTTGTGAATTGGACATCTACTGCAGTAGGCACTGAGTTGTTTTTGTTCTGTAAAGCACCATAGTTTCCCTTCACACATATTTCCAATGTTTGCTTGGGTAAATGTCTGAATGTTTTTCTAGTGGTTCCTGCTGAAGCCTGTTGATGTTTCCTTCTTTAGATTTAATCTGTTTTCCCCTTTCTCTTGTGACAATTTTTCTATCATCGATTTTCTGCTCTTCAAAAGGTGTTACGAAGTTTTAGACAATGTGCACAATAGTGTTTCTTGATTTAGTCCCTATAGGGAAATTCGTCAATAAACTTTTCTGCATTAGGATGCTTTGTTGTAGGTTAATAAGTTTCATTGTTGTACTCGTTTCAAATAAGTACGTGAAGCTTTCTTTTGTATAAGTATATATGTTGGTGTATTCAATATTTCCACCTTGTTCTTTGTTTTTTGTTTTTTCATACATGGATAGGTGTTTCTGAATTTTGGGACTATGGCTCTGAAAATTTTCATTTCTTTTGCTCTTGCATAAATTTTGTAACCACAGCTTTTGAATAATGTGGATTAAAATCTATATGCTACAGATTTATAGTTTTGGTATTTGATGGAAAAAGAATACTTATTAGCTATTCTTAATCTTGCACCCATTTGCAATATTGGATTGGTGAGCGAGTGCCCTCTCTTGATATTATTTTTTGACTTGCGTGTTTGACCCTTTTGGTTGTTTTTTTCCCCATTTATCCCTTGATATGACTCATTTAGCTTTAACATTGATAGTTTAGTAAGTTTCTAAAATACTCCAAAAACCAACCTAGCACAAAATGAACCATGAACCCAAAATAGGAAATCATATTTTGGTTAGAGATTTTTTTTTTGTTACTTATATCCTTTGCACCTATATGCATATTGGAATCTTATCTGGATGAACTTTGTTTTTCTATTTTGATTTGAGCTTCATGGTTGAACTTTTTCTTGACATCAATCTCTTGATTTCACTGAAGGTGCAGTAAGTCTCTAAAATACTTTCTCCAAACAAACTGCATTAGAAAAATCATAAACCTAATATGGTTTTGCATTGTCGTTGAAGGAAATTCTTATTATTTATGACCCCTTGCACCTATTTCACATGTTCCCAACTGAATGGAATTTAATGCTATGTTTAGATAATCTGGTGGTTGGCCTAGCGGCTGTTTTTTGCCCCTCGTCTTCTCACCTCTTCAGATTTTACTGAAGTTTTAGTGAGTTTCTAGGATGCTCCTCTAACAGAACTCCTACTGAAGAATCACAAACCGAATTGGAAACTAATTTTAGTTCATGAAATTGCCAGAAAACCCAGCTCTTCATATTTGTAGCATTTACCAGAACCCAGTTCTTCATATTTGTAGTATTTGCCAGTAAACAAGTTCCATATCAAATAGGAAAAGGATCAAAATCCCATATAGAGCTCATTTGCATCATTGTTATTCTGGGTTGTGAGTATGATTAATGCTAACTGATCTGACAGGAATGGACTTCCTTGAGTGTTTTTGAATTGATATGAAATAATGGGATATCCATGAGTTTATTCTTAACTGAAAGATTACCGGACTCATTAATGCTAACTGAATAACTTATAGAACTTAAGACAGGATATTGGATGAGAATGTTAGAGGTTTTCTTCTTTTTTTGCTTGTGACTGGGTGGTCAGGGGTTCAAAACTTTCCTCACTATATAATGAGAGGAATTTTCTCCTTAATCAGGGAAAGGGTGGGATTTGTCTCCCTTATCATTCAAAGCTAAGAGAATAAAGGGCATTAAATTATTAAATATAAAAAGGCAAGAAAATTCTGATATTAGAGAAATTTTTAGGTGATTTATATCCATTCCTTCCATTCGTTTTCTGTTTAGTATTTGAAAGTAGGTTTCAAATTCAATTCTTATTTAAGTGAGTCTCAGCATGTTTACCAGCTTTAGTGCCTTCCTTGAAGATTTCTTATAATACAAAGGTTTTGTGGATTTAGGTAGTGAGGGCTTGATAAATTTTACAAACTAGCTATTCATCAATGCTGAAAATAACGGGTTATGAAACCCGTTATGTTGCGTTATTAAAGCTAACAGAAAGTCAGCGTTATTTAATAGTCGGAAATAACTCAATCCACTTTAACGGTTTGTTTTTTATATTATATTATGTTATTTTACATTATGTTATATTAAATTAAGCTATGTTGCATTATTTTCAATAATTTTTTTAATAGCTTTTATATTGAGGTCGATTATTTATTTTGATCGTTAGCTAATAGGTGCAATTTTTTCACTTGACGAGTTGTTATTTGCTTATTTGATTGTTTGTGGCATTGTTAACTTGCTAGCTTATAATTACATTCTTATTTACTTATAATTTTTTTCTAATTACTGAAATTTTTTACTTGTTGATTAAATTGAATTCTCAGCTAAACTAAAATAAATAATTCCAAATAAAGATAAATTGAGCATTACAAAATAGAAATTACAATAGTAATAATAATTGAAAATAAAATTGAAAGCTTATTATCTTGTTTAGATAATGGCTAAAATTATGGTGTGAATGTGAATTAATTTAGAAAGATAAATATGAGAATTATTGGGAAACTTGTAAGAAATTTAGAATTGAAACTGGAATATAAAATATTTTTATATTTTGCTTTTAGAATTTTTAAGTCATTTTTCAATTTGTAAAATTTATTTTGTATAGTTTTATATTTATTTTTATTAAGTAAATAGGAAATTGTATAATTTATGTTATGCGTTATGCTTTATGGGATATAACCTAATAAAGACAAAATGTTATGTTACCGTTATCGCTATTTTAAACATTGCTATTCATCAATTGATTGTAAGAACAAAAAAACTCACGTGGGGTACTTGTAACTTCTTCCCTAGAAATGCAACAAAAATGGACAGGTCATCTTAACAGAGACTGATTTTTAATGGGTTATGTGCTCTGAGCATACTTAGATTATTGGGGATTTAGATTCTGGTTTGCAGTGTTACCTTAATACACCTCCCATTTTGCGATACCATGATCCCATTCATGCGTATCATTTTATAGTACATTCATAATGCAGTTCACCAAAATTGGCGACCCAAAAAATTAGAGAAGAGAACCAATGGCTAATTGATTTAATGAGCTTTTTGACATATTTATTTAGCATAGTGTTTAGCCTTTCTTATCCTCTACTACATGAATAATACATGCATACATTTAAATGACCTTAAAAATACTCTCAGGGGTGCATGACCTTCAATACCTATCTGCTTAAGCCTACCTTTTTTATGGCATATGTTAGATTAGAATACTATTTTGTATTTAGGTTTAGTTTGAGTTTAGTACCACATCGCTTATTGAGTGGTTTATGTAGAGTTAAGAGGTCTATAAATATATGTAATTCTCTGACTTATAAATAGTGAGATTGAGTTTTGATTCTTAATACTTTCTGACATGGTATTATAGCAGGTTTGAGAAATAGATCTCAACCGTGCGATTCGATTAGCTATCAATCTCAACCATCCACTCAAAAACACAAAAAAACCCTAGCTTACCTGTGGCGGTTTTCTTCAAACAAACCCCTAGCAGCAGAGGTGCAACAACAGTAGAGCAGCAGAGCAGCGGCAACAGAGGCGCAGCAACAGTAGAGCAGCAGTAGAGAGTTTGTCTTGGACAGTCAGCAAATCTATTTGCCCGAAGCTTCATTGCTCAAAAATCGTGATAGGTCTATTGCTACTATTGCTCAAACCACATCACTATACGTTATGTTCTCAATCTTTTTTTTATGGCATTATCAACTTCAGGTGATTCATATACTACTAGTGCTGCAATTACTACCATAACTGAGAATTTATATCAAAAAAAATCTTATTGCTACTACTGTTAAGTTGAATGACAATAATTATCTGTTATGGCTCAGTCGTTCAGAGTATTTGTCGATGCTCAAAGAAAAATTACGCATTTACTGGATGATCCACCTGATGCACACGATCCTCTATATTCTGATTGGTTTGTTAATGACTATTGCGTGATTACATAGCTCCTTAATAGTTTAGGGAAAAAGTTCTGGTGTTATGCTCTTGAAAACTGCAAAAGAGATATGTGACACGCTTAAAGAAAATATATGGCAATGAGAAAAATATATCACGAGTTTTTGAACTGTATGAGTGCTTGTTTACTCTCAAACAAGACAAAATGTCTATATCCGAGTACTATTCCGCTCTCCGAGGTATATTGGATGAGTTTGAGATTCACTAGCCACTGGTTATAGATCTTAATACCTTAAAACAATATCGTCAGGATCTAATTGTTGTAAAATTTCTCTCCGGATTGGATTTCTCTTTATTGACCCAGGTGAGGGGTCAGATTATTGCTGGTAATAGTGTTCCATCCTTGATAGCGACTTATTTCCGAGTCCTTCGTGTTTCTACTGGTTCTACTACATCAGCACCTCAAACTCTTACCTCTAATGATCATTCTGTCCTATTTTCTGATCGGGGATGAGGCCGTGGTCGTGGTTGTGGTCGCGGTCGTGATTCAGGGGGAGCCTGTGGTTGTGGTGGTAATGGTGGATGAGAATTCTGTGAATGTGATTACTACGTCAGGAAAAATCACACATCTGTTGGGAGAAGTATGAAACCAGAATGGGCACAAGCTGCTATTAATTTGCCTCCAACAAAAGATACTGCATCGACAATGAACTGATTGCACTTCGACATCTTTAACGATGGTTTAGATTTCACAAAGTCAACTTGACAGACTTTTTCATCTTCAATCCACCGTGGCCAGTCCGCATGCTACTCATGCATTCTTGTCAGGTACTGATACTCACATTATTTTTTCTAGCCAACCATGGATTTGAGACTCTAGAGCTTTCTCCCATATGATAGGTAATAGAAGTAAGTTTGCCTTCCTATATTTTTCAGATAAATACCCCCCTGTCCATATTACTGATGGCTCCTTTTCTTCAGTTATTAGTAATGAAAAAGTTCACGCTACCAATTCATTAACCCTAGATAAGATTTTGTTATTTCCAATTTTCCTGTTAGTTTGTTGTCTATTAGCCAAATCACCAAAACTAACAATTGTTCTGTAATATTCTTTCCTACTCAATGTATTTTTCAAGACCTTCAGACTGGGTTGAGGATTGGTATGGGGCGTGAGTAAAGGGGATGTACTATCTCGATGAGACATCACCTACAGGGTTTGCTGCTTCCTCTGATTCTTTTATAGTCGCATCAACATTTTGGACATTCTTCTCTCCAAAAATCTTCGTCTAGTTGTACCCATTGCGGCTGACATATCTACTTTACATTGTGAGTCTTATGAACTGGGTAAACGTCATCTCGTTTCATATCCAAGTCGAGTCAATCCACATAGTAGGTTCCATTTGGCTAGTCCATTCTGATATTTGGGGTTCATGTCGTTTTTCCTCTTTTAAGCGTTTTAGGTATTTTATTATATTTGTAGATAATTTCTCTCGTATGCCATGATTGTATTTGCTAAGCGAAAGGTGTGTTGTCCCTAGTATAATTGAACTATTTTATAAATAAATAAAAAAATCAATTTTCTACATTTATTCGTATTTTGCGTATTGATAATACTATGGAGTATATGAAAACTGATGTTTTCTTATTTTGTACTAATAATGAAATTATTCATCAAACTTCTTGTTCTCACACATCCTAGCAAAATAGTGTTGCTAAAAAAAACATAGACATATTCTTGATGTTGCTCGGATATTAATGAGTCACATGTATGTTTCCAGATATTTATGGTCCGATGCTGTTCTGTGTATTTATCATTTAATAAATAAGATGCCATTATCTGTTTTGTATGGTAAAACCCCTTTTTTCTGTCTTTATCTTGAAACACATATTTTCTCTTATACTCCGAGTATTTAGTTGCACATGTTTTGTTCAAGATTTATCTCTTGGTTTGGACAATCTATCTCCTCGTGCTATCAAATGTGTATTTGTTGGATACTTTAGGACATAGAAAGGATATAAGTGTTGTGATCCATTGTCTAGAAAGTGTTTTGTCTCTGCTGATGTTACTTTTTTTTAAGTCTGTTCCC
The DNA here is from genome assembly GCA_036321105.1 of Dracaena cambodiana. Taxonomy (NCBI): domain Eukaryota; kingdom Viridiplantae; phylum Streptophyta; class Magnoliopsida; order Asparagales; family Asparagaceae; genus Dracaena; species Dracaena cambodiana. The sequence continues at coordinate 38,730,721 of JAYEPQ010000004.1, forward strand.
TACTTCATTTTCACATCAAAATGCCAGTTAGATACTTCTCTTCTTTTATCCCTACCTGTCTCTACTACTGAGATTGGATAAGTATCGGTGTCTAATAAACGAGATGAACATGTGACTTATAAGAAACCACTATTGGTTTTTTCTCGTCGTCAAAAAGTGCTTCCTCCCAGCTCACTACCTGTTGCTCCGCCATTTCTAGCTGCAGGTCCCCAGCAACCACAGTATTTTTCTGTTTCTGTCTCTAATATTCCCATTGCTCTTCAGAAGGGTAGGCGCTTTACTACTCATCCTATTATCAATTTGTTTCCTATAATCATCTTCACCCAATGTTCTTCTAGTTTACCCTTTCTCTTTCTCCAGTTTCTATACCCAGGTCATTTTAGTTGGTCATGAATGAGATGCAAGCTCTTGTCTCTTGTGGAACTTGGAATTTAGTTTCGTCTCTACCTGATGCCTGTATTGTTGGTTGTCGCTAGATTTACTTTGTCAAATATAAGCCAGACGGCTCCATTGATCGCTATAAAACCCGTTTTGTTGTGAAACACTTTTTCCAAACTTATGGTGTTGATTATTTTTAGACTTTCTCTCCTATAGCACGTTTGAACTCTATTTATATTCTCTTCTCTCTTACTGTGAATCTTAATTGGCCATTATTCCAATTGGATGTTAAAAATGCTTTCTTATATGGTGATCTGCAAGAAGAGATGTATATGGAACAACCTCCCGGATATGTTATTCAGGGGTAAAATATAGTCTTCAAACTCAAAAAAGCAATTTATGATCTTAAATAGAGTTTTCGAGTCTGCTTTGAGAAATTTACCACTGTAATTGCTGGTATTAGATTTCAGCGTTGCCACTATGATCATTCTGTTTTTGTCTGGCATACTTGTTCTGGTATTGTTCTTCTTGCTGTGTATGTAAATGATATTCTACTAACTGGGAGTAATACAACAGGTCTGACTGAGACAAAGGATTATCTCAGGCAACATTTTGTAACTAAAGACTTGGGAAAGCCGAGATATTTTCTTGGAATTGAGGCAACTTATCATAAACATGGGTTATTTTTCTCTAAAAAAAAGTATGCGCTAGATCTCTTGGAAGAGACTAGTCGTCTTGGGTGTGAACCTGTTAATACTCCAATGGAGTCAGATTTAGACGTGTGGAGTGAAAATAGTATTTTGTTTGAGAATGTCAAGCAGTATAGAAGAATGGTTGGCAAGTTTATCTATATCATAGTCACTAGACCTGACATTTTTTTTGCTGTTGGGCTGCTGAGTCAGTTCATGCATAAATAAAGGGACATACACTGGAAAGCTGCTCTGAGAGTTTTGGTATATATTAAGAGCTCTCCTGGAAAATGATTATTTTATAAAAAATATAGACATGTTAAAATTTCTGCTTTTTCAGATGCTGGATGTGCAGAAGATAAAAGAGATAGAAAATCGACCACTGGATATTTTATATTTATTAGAGGTAATGTAGTCACATAAAGGAGTAAGAAATATGATGTAGTATCTATATTTTCAGCTGAGGCAGAATATCGAGGAATGACACATACTACGTGTGAATTGTTATGGTTAAAGAATTTGCTGACTGAATTTGGGTTCAACTCAAAATATTCTATGCGTATGTACTGTGATAATCAGTCAGCCATCTATATTGTTCAAAATCCAGTATTTCATGATCGTACTAAGCATATAGAGGTAGATTGTCATCTGGTTCGAGATATTTTAGTGAAGACAATAATATGTATTTCGTTTACTCTTTCGTAGAGCAATTGGCCGATATTCTAACTAAACCTGCATCACCAAGTGTATTTTCTAATCTATATAAAAGTTGGGTATGATTGATATTTATTTCCCAACTTGAGAGAGAGTGTTAGATTAGAATACTATTTTGTATTTGGGTTTAATTTGAGTTTAGTACCACATCACCTATTGAGTGGTTTATGTGGAGTTGAGAGATTTATAAATATATGTAATTCTCTGACTTATGAATATTGAGATTGAGTTTTGGTTCTCAATACTTTCTGACACCACATACAACTCAAAGTAGTGTACTTGTACCCACACTATAGTCCGAAGCATACCACGAATCTGGTATCATTGTTTGGTTGTAGTAAGTATTGTGGTTGTTTACAAATAGGGAGCATGCCCCTTAGTTGTGTCTGGATGATTATGGAATTTAAAAAATGAATAGGTTTTCTCCTTCATTATTCAAATTACAATACATTTCTTGTTAATTGATCGTGCCTGGAAGATTTCTGTTGTTTTCTTCTTATGTGGAGGAAATTATGTATGCTCCTTAATCTGCACGCCACTTGTCCTATAATAAGATAGGTTTTCCTACCCACTAATCAGCCTTCCTGCATTATGTCAAGCCCTTGAGAGTGTGTTTTTTGCTTGGTCATTAAATTGACACCAGTTCAGGGGAATTTCATCTCTCAGTGTATCTTTGTGTTCTAATTACTAATCCCAGTTAAGTGGTAGGAGGCTTCAATTCCATGTCCATTCCCATCTTCAATACATGGAATAGTTTACCTATTTGTTACTTAGCTGGTAAGCAATCTTTGGGTTATATTGAGAACTTAAACTCTTGGTAGGTTTTGTAAAGAAGGGAGTTATGGGTTAAATGGTGCTTTTGATGGAGCTTGTGAGAAAGGAGAGAAAGGTCATTATGTATGGATGCCTTGGAGAATACAACAGAGGCAACACCATTAAATTTCTAATTCTCAATTAGATTGAATGCAGTTTGTGCTCAGTCATTAGCTGACTTTTTCCGCCAGAATTCATTTTAACGGCTGGGAATATTATTGGGCTGATAGAAAAAGCTATAATGTATAATATAAAATCTGTGTAACTATATAGGTTACCTGCGTATTAATATAATTATCTTTTCTTAACCTATTTGCCATAAAAATAACTCTGTGAAATTGCTGAACTCATGGGGACAAGTAGGAAACTGTTTTCAGTGTAAATCATTGCTATCACATAAAAGACTAATATCATTGAAGACTGTCGTTATAAATTGTAAAAATGTCACAGATTCTTCTTGTTAATTTCTGAGTGCCTTAAAAAATTCCCTCCCTTTCCCTTCCCCTCCCGTCGAAGTGATGTCTTTATTTGTATGTAGATGTGCTCAATACCGCAAAGCATGCTTAAATGTATAAAAGCATGTTGGAATTTCGTTTCTTATCTTTCATCTCGAATGAATTAAATAATACAGCTTATAATTATTTATTAATGAATATGGAGGTACTTTGTGATATATGTATGTGAAGTTTCTTTGTAATGAATGAAGATCCTTTCATGATGGCTAGTCTGCATCTTTGGATATCATTTTTGGATTGTGGATGTATCTGTGCACAATTATCATTTGTTTTTCTTCTGTTTAATTATTAATGCTTTAATCCATTTATTGTTTATCAGTGTTTCAACCTATTGTACTATATTTTAGTCATCTTTAGAATATATATTATACATAATATAGATATACAGGAGCACATTTATTTATAATTGTATCTCTGCTGGATTTTATCCTACTTCTTCAAGAATTTCTGTATTTATAATAATATCTGTTCTATATATGTATCCTTCTCTTCATATTTGTTATGCACTTTTCAATTGTTATTTGTAATGGTCTATATGGTCTATATGTTCATGGTCATTCGTTTTCTGACGGGTTAATTTCTCACACTTAACAGTTTCTCCAACGAGTTTTTAGCATTGACACTGTCGTCAAGCCGCTTCCTCCTGCAATAGCATACAACGTATCACGCAATTTCAGCTTCTTCACACGCATTTTCACACAGTTTTTTGGTAATGCAACTAAGCTTGAACTGTCAACTCTCTTCCTCCTGTTTGACTTACTGCTGGAATATCCAATTTGTGTTGATGGTTATGTTATATTGGATTTTGATGAATAATAGCATTTATCTGACTATTATGTTCAGTTATTCCATCTTGTAGAGTGTATCATTAAGTGTCCTATGATTTCGTGGACATTATAGATCCTCTATTTTAATGAAGCTAGTGGAAAATTCAGTACTCGAGAACTTTCTGATTCTTGATGGTCAAAGCTGCTGTATCCCTTTTATTTAGAGGAAGTAAACATAAGTGTGCCGGTGTTGAGAAATGGCCTTAAGTTGTATAACTATGCTGATCAGACAAGCAGAAGTCGAAATATTGCCATTGCATTATTAGTGTTAACTCCTTAAGGAGCCCCATATACTTCCTCCACAGAGTGCCACTTTGGTATGGGATGTGGTCTTCTCTACTTGCTTTTGGAAGCTTAGGTGCAGAAAGGAGTGAAAACAAGGGTCCAGAAAGGAGTGAAAACAAGAGTGAGGACTCATTTAAAGGCCCTCTGTTGGCTCTCTTTTGGGGCATTTGGCACTGACCAAAATTTTTTGGGGCATGTGGTCAATCTCAAACCTCGGCAGTGGATTACTCTGTCTCTGATGTTGATGATTGTAAGGATATGCATTTAGAAAAAATAAGCTTAAGAAGATTTATGATAAATAGGTTAAAGTGGAGATCGTTACCCGTGTTTGCTAGGGTTGGGTCTGACTGGGACCCCTAAATTAGGTGGGTTTCCATCCAGTTTTAGATCGATAACCTTTTAGTTTTAGATTTTTCTGTGAGGCCATATGTGGGAGGTTCTAGTTGGGCCGTAACTTGCAGTTGTATTTTGACAAACCGGCTAGGGACCTGATCTATTCTTTCAAGTAGCAATTAACTTATATGTAAATATTTTAATACATACATGTTTAGACTGAGTACTCTTATAGATTACCTTTATATTCATCTCCAATATGTGTGTATTATGTAAATCTATGTCGGAAGCTCATGGGGTTTTTGATGTAGTGTTTCACAATGTTCATAAGGAATGTTGGCATGTCCAAATTCAAATTAAACAAATCAAAGAAAGGATATAATCAAATTTCCTGTGAAAAACTGTCCAAAGATATGATGAAAAAAAATGTGCATTGCAACGAGTTACTTGATGTTGCCACTCAATGTCTATGCGATTTAGCCAAAAAGGATATATAACATTGTGGGAAAATGGATCTTTGGATCCCGTGATTATTCCTTAAATATAGGCTGAAAGCTGAGAAGTATTGAACATATAACTTTTTTGTCCTAGTATCATGTCCTGTTGGTGTAACGAACCATCCCAAGATATAATCCTAGAATTCTAGATATCTAAGCTAGTTAACTATAAATTAAAATGTACCAAATGAACAAAGATAATATTATTCTGCTTCCACTTCTAATTATTATGTTTCATTGTACATTATCTATCCTCTACAATCTTGCAGTATTTGGAATGGCTAAAAATGGACTTTTGTTACTCATGCTATTATAGGTTTGCAAGCATACTATTTGGTATAGACTAATGAGTTCTAGTTGAAAAAGTTTATAGAATGAGTGATGACTGACATGTGAACATCTAATGCTTTTTCAACAGTCTTCTATTCCCTTAAAACTTTTCTTTTGATTTTTGAGTGAAATTTACTACTTGATTGTCATTCCAGTTTTTAGTTCCTATCCTGAAAGTTTTAATTGAGAAACTGAATGATTCATTCTACCAACTGTGATTTCCAGAACTGACAATTAATGGTCTTGCATTCCTGTTCACCAGTCACCACCCATGCAGTCATGAGATGTGCAATTTTCAGTCAGTCAAATGTCAACTCTTGATTTTTGGTGTCCTCTGATGATGAAAGTAGGTCCAAATGTTGATTAATTTTGTTTTTCTCCATAAATGAAAGTTATATTGGGGTAGACTTAAGAAGGGTTAAGCACCCATATTTTCATGGGATGGGAGGTTGCGCAGAGATTCAAGAGAGTAGGGTGTTTTCCTGGCTAGTGAACCATAAGCCATAAAATCAGTTTTAGTGTGTACGAAAATAGAAATTATCTTGGGTTACAGAAACTAGAGAAATTGTAAAATGTAATTAGGAACATCTAAAGCATGCAAATTTTAAGGGATGATTTATATGATTAATCAAAATAATTAAATTACTACTGTTACAGCATTTTGTCTAATTGACTTAGGGATGCTGCTCACTCAGCATGCTCAACTGCACATATTCTAGAAGTTTGACCAAACTAAGAGTTATCTTTATGCTAAAATATCATGTTTAAATAAAATCTTGTTTTAGACACAATGATCAAATTTTCTATTCCGAGTAGAATGAACTGCAAGCATACATAAATCCACATGATAAACACATGTGGTTAAATCTGTAGTTTCAGTAGTCTTCGAAGAACATTATGCTGTATTATAATTTCAGTTTAATGTAGAGTGAACTTGCATTTGAAAAAGGATGAGCAGCAGGCATGCGCATGCACACCTGCACACTCACATACACATATACTCGCTACATACAACTTGACTTTGCTAAAATCAATCTCTTGGGTACAAACTTTACTTTGGTTTGCAGGAAAATGGTTATCAAGGCCAGGGTCATTTTAAGTAGGAATCAGCCTTTGTACTTGTATTGACTGTTTTGTCTATTTTGTGGCAAGGAAGGAAGCATTTCGCCGTACTTACAATTTTATTTGCTAAAACCTTTAAAGCATTCTCCGGAGATGAGAAGTACTATTCACCTTTGTGTTCCACGTATGTTTTTGAGAACATTTCCAATACATATGAATCCAAATGAAAGCTCACTGATGATTAACTTGTTTTCTAATATGACAGTTCTGATTGATGCTTGTGCTACATCAAGCTGATAGATGGATGGCGATAGATTTCAACCTTCAAACATTGTATTAAATCAAGAAATCTATGTCATAACTTGATTAGGTATTGACACTGGTATATAGATGGCAACCTGCAAACATTGTATTAAATCAATAAATCCATTTCATAACTAGTTAGATATGAACACATGGCGATAGATTTCAACCTTCAAACGTTGTATTAAATCAAGAAATCTGTCATAACTTGATTAGATATTGGCACTGGTATATAGATGGCAACCTGCACACATTGTATTAAATCAATAAATCCATTTCATAACTAATTAGATACTAACACTGATATATGGATGGCAATAGATTTCAACCTTCAAACATTGTATTAAGTCAGGAAATCCATGTCGTAGCTTGATTAGATATTAACATTTTGGTTCTTTGTTGCATGCAGATCCAGAAGGGCTTGCTGATGCGCAGAAATCTCTTGGTTTAGGACAGGAAGAGAGAGTGCGCCGTGTTCGTTGAACAACTGGTATGTGATGCTGATGTTTGAACTATGTCTCTATTGTAGCAACGACATCCTGCCATAGATTTGTCTGCTTACCGTCTGGTTAATCACATACTATGAAGTTCTATTACTTGTTACTTCCATGAGCAAAATACAAGCATATGCTCGTGCCTGTCATTGATCGTTTTCGTTTATGATATTGTGTTAGTAGGTTTGTTGCAGGGGAAAAGGCTTTTCTGAGCTATTTCTTCTTAATCCTTTATATAGTTCTCTGTGGCTGCTGTTTTGCTTTTTATGTTGTATTTTCTCTGTGTTCTTCTTGTTTCAGAGTTGAGGCTTGAACTTGACTTCTGCATTTCATATTTCTTGGAGAGGAACTCAATAAAAGCTGTAAATTTTATTGAGTTTGCATTGAATCTGGGTATATTCAGCCACAAGTGAGCGAATTCCATTTGCTTAACATCACCATCTGAAATCTTATTGCTGTATATAGATTACTTCTAGCGGATGACCTCAGGAAAATTGAAGAAATGACTGATTTGGGGTCAAGGATCACGATGTTAGCTTAAAATTTACACTTGCAGGGAACATGAAACCCTGGGCCAAGCGCTAATGTATTGCCACGTGACTCATCACAAACCAAAACGGCGATAAACACTGTTGCCGCAATTAAATTCCAACTTAAAGACATCTTTTTGGAATCTAATTTTAGCAATTCATATGTGACCAGCTGTTTTTGTCGAAATTCATCTGATTATATTGTCTTGGACGAATGCATCATGAACTGAGTAAAAAAATGAGAGAGAAGGAAGAATGCAACACAAACTGAGTGATAAATAATGCAAAAGAGAATAAAGTAGAGACACAAAAGTTTACGATGTTCAATAGAGAAAGTTCTTGATCTACATTCTTGGTGGTAATAGTTATTTCGGTGTGCACTTTTATTGAGATGGAGGACAGTGAAGGTGCAAAGTCTCTTTTTTCTCTGTGGAATGAGGATGTTTCTTAGTTGAAGATCCCCTTTTCCTGGGGGGGGGTTGAGGCTATATATTTATAGGAGCGTGTATTTTTCGGTAGGAGCGTGTATTTTTCGGTAGGTGGTGTTACGACAGATTTTTTAAATCTCTCGCTTCTCTATGTGGATTAGGAGCTCCCATGTGCGTAGGGTGAGATCCCTTAATTCTATTGCGAGGGTTTTGGTAAGTAAAATTTTAGTAAGTATTTGACTTTATTGATGATCATGCCGTTTTTGAGTGGATCTTGTTATAACTAGGATTGGCGGTCTAGCCAGCTTATGGGCTTGGGTCTCTTGTGGCCCGAGACCTTTATATTCCCCTACTCCTGAGTTCGGTCCAACAAACTTTAATAGTGTTTGCATCTTCTGTAGTTCCAATGAGTTGAGTGCCAGGTCAACTTGCATCTTGAGTGAGATCAACTTGCATCTTGAGTGTGGTGACTTGTAGTGCATTTTGAGTGTAGTGACTTGTCGTGCACCTAGAGTGTGCCAACTTATAGTGTGCCTTGGGTGTGATGATTTTATTCTCTCGACCTCTCTAGGGTTATCAGACAGTTTGGCTTATTTCTTGGACATTTGCCATTAACATTAGATGTTGCACCAATTTATAGCGAGTTGTTCATTATTACGTTCGACTACAGTTGCTTGATGAATACCAGGATTCCATATGACTTTCAATTTAGCAGGAGCATATAATGCCAATAGTGGAAGATTTGTGGCTAATCGTCTTAGTATTAGTACTCACCCACTTGAACCGATTTAACTCGCCGTGGGGACCATCATTGCGCTATTCGTGATTTTTACCATGAAGCCTTCCATCAATGCATTGGTCTTTTTGGCAGGTGACAAATTTTTTTTACTTTCCCATTGCACCAACTTCAAGGTGAAGAGGGAGTTATGAATGACTTTCATATTGACTATTGGCTAATGGCTTTAGCAGCCTTTGTGAGTTGCCTATTCAGTCCAACATGATGGGATAGATTACCTCGTGAGAAAATTCATTGTTCTATTGCTTGGAGGCGGCTTCATGAGAGTTGAGGTTCAAGCATGTCATGTAAGAATTCTCAGCCACTTGAATTTTGCTATCAATGGGTGAGATGAGCCCCTCGTTTTCTTCATTTATCAAAGGGTTGTTGCAAAGGGATATTTTAGTGGTGATTTATCACTTTAATCATGGTCTTGGAAATGAAAATGCATAATCAACTGCAGTTTTGAAAAAAGCAGGTGCATTATGGTAATGGCTACGAAAAATCTGGATAACAAGTGCGTGAAAATTGCCTTGAGCTTCGCGCCAGAAGCTGTGCCATGTGCAAATGGTCAAAATCTTCAATCGATACGATTCTTAATGCAATATATCTCATTGGTGGAGATAAATCATCATTTATGAGAAAGAGAAGGAAGAATGCAACACAAACTGAGTGATAAATAATGCAAAAGAGAATAAATTTGAGACACAAAAGTTTACGATGTTCAATAGAGAAAGTTCTTAGAGAAAGTTCTTGATCTATATTCTTGGTGGTAATAGTTATTTCGGTGTGCATTTTTATTGAGATGGAGGACAGTGAAGTTGCAAAGTCTCTTTTTTCTTTGTGGAATGAGGATGTTTCTTAGTTCAAGATCCCCTTTTCCTGGGGGGTGAGGCTATATATTTATAGGAGCATGTATTTTTCGGTAGGTGATGTTACGACAGATTTTTTAAATCTCTCGCTTCTCTATGTGGATTAGGAGCTCCCATGTGCGTAGGGTGAGATCCCTTAATTCTATTGTGAGGGTTTTGGTAAGTAAAATTTTAGTAAGTATTTGACTTTATTGATGATCACGCCGTTTTTGAGTTGATCTTGTTATAACTAGGATTGGTGGTCTAGCCAGCTTATGGGCTTGGGTCTCTTGTGGCCCGAGACCTTTATATTCCCCTACTCCTGAGTTCGGTCTAACAAACTTTAATAGTGTTTGCATCTTCTGTAGTTCCAATGAGTTGCCAGGTCAACTTGCATCTTGAGTGTGGTGACATGTAGTGCATTTTGAGTGTAGTGACTTGTCGTGCACCTAGAGTGTGTCAACTTATAGTGTGCCTTGGGTGTGATGATTTTATTCTCTCTACCTCTCTAGGGTTATCAGACAGTTTGGCTTATTTCTTGGGCATTTGCCATTAACATTAGATGTTGCACCAATTTATAGCGAGTTGTTCATTATCACGTTCGACTACAGTTGCTTGATGAATACCAGGATTCCATATGACTTTCAATTTAGCGGGAGCATATAATTCCAATAGTGGAAGATTTGTGGCTAATCGTCTTAGTATTAGTACTCACCCACTTGAACCGATTTAACTTGCCGTGGGGACCATCATTGCGCTATTCGTGATTTTCAGACAAATTTCAAGCTACCATGAAGCCTTCCATCAGTGCATTGGTCTTTTTGGCAGGTGACAATTTTTTTTTTTTTTTTACTTTCCCATTGCACCAACTTCAAGGTGAAGAGGGAGTTATGAATGACTTTTGTATTGACTGTTGGCTAATCGCTTTAGCAGCCTTTGTGAGTTGCCTATTCAGTCCAATATGATGGGATAGATTACCTCGTGAGAAAATTCATTGTTCTATTGCTTGGAGGCGGCTTCATGAGAGTTGAGGTTCAAGCATGTCATGTAAGAATTCTCAGCCACTTGAATTTTGCTATCAATGGGTGAGACGAGCCCCTCGTTTTCTGCATTTATCAAAGGGTTGTAGCAAAGGGATATTTTAGTGGTGATTTATCACTTTAATCATGGTCTTGGAAATGAAAATGCATAATCAATTGCAGTTTTGAAAAAAAAAAACAGGCGCATTATGGTAATGGCTACGAAAAATCTGGATAACAAGTGCGTGAAAATTGCCTTGAGCTTCGCCCCAGAAGCTATGTGACATGTGCAAATGGTCAGGATCTTCAATCGATACGATTCTTAATGCAATATATCTCATTGGTGGAGATAAATCATCATTTATGTTTTGCCACTTTTCTCAAGTTTAGTCCCCCCCCTCCAAACAAAAAAAAAAAAAAGAAGAGCTTTATAAGCATGGAAAGAAACTTCTTGGTCATCAGTTTTGGAAAAAAAAACTTTTACCTTGAATCGAAAAACTGTGTCATTGTCGTTTATCCCTAGAGGTTTCATCAATGATGATTAGCGGATATCAACTCTTGCAGTAGACGGAGTTTTCCAATGAACTTCTTATTGATTTCTTTGACAGATTTACCGCAAATTTTTTTATTCTCAATTATCTCTAATTTCTTCAACGGGAGAACTTAATGAGGTGACAATACTGAAGGTAGAGTTTTCCAGGTCAATGGCCTTGTAGGTCTTTGTCTTCTAAATTCCCTCACTTTGTAATCATTGGCCCTTGTAGCTAATGACCTTCTATATATATAGAAGGGTCACTTAAGCACTTGGCTTGGGTATTGACGAGTGGGGCCCTAAGGGTGGTTCTCAGAGGTTTTATGTATTTCACATGAGTGGTCTTCATGTACTTTACATGAGCAACTACTATTTTTTTATGCTCAATTTTTAATGTGTGAGTCAATCTATCTCGATTGGATGAGTACTGTGAACATCGGAAGTAAGTGCTCACCGAATAGGGGAGTCCTCACCCAGATAAGAGAACTTTCATTGGAACGAAGAGTCCTTGCGAGTATACGAGTTTTTATAGGAATGATTGTGTACTCATCTTTGAATTTTTTTGAATAATTATTTTGTAATTAATGCCGATTGAATAAAATATTATTTTTTGATCATCTTCTTCTTATATTGAATTTGCTATTTACTTCTATCGAGTTGTCAAGTAGTATGATATCAAATTGTATCACAACAATTGAGTATTCTCATAAATATTATTCTACTTTCTTTTGTTTGGTCCACCTTGTGCTACAGTTAACATGAGACTGTTAAGCATAAAAATTCTGAACAATGTTTATTCACCTGGGGCTAATTGCCTAGGCCATAAAAATGAGAATCTTTTACAGACAGAATTGTAAGCGGAGTCTAATAGCCTAGGGGAGACTTACTGATATAATTTACAGAGGTGCTCGACATTTCTTGTATGAGGTAACATTCGCCTCCAGTTCAAATGAGGTAACATTCGCCTCTAGTTCTCCGAGTCAATAAGTGGTGGTTTCGAGAACTTCTTCGTTGATGTAGAATCCATAACAGTTACAGCGAGTTTTCCATATGTCTAGTCTATGCATTCAACTTTGGTTTTGCACAACACCACATCGCCCGGGAAAAGGAGCTTATTTACCTTCAAGTTGTAGTAGTGAGCTACCTTTTTTGATAAGTTAGTTGTTTCGTAAAGGTCTTGTTTCCTATATCATCTATTAAATCCATGTTCGCGCTTAATCTTTCCTTGTTCTACTCCAGGAAAATTGGGAATCATGAGTGATTTAGTGCCAACTTCTCCTAGAGATGCTGCTTCTGTTTCATAGGCGGTTTAGTGCCAACTTCTCCTAGAGATGCTGCTTCTGTTTCATAGGCTAGCTGAAAAGGTGTCCCCCCACAACTAGAGATTATGCAAGTCGTTCAATTAAACTAAAAAATTCCTTTCATTTCGTTAGCCCAGTCGCCTTTAGTTTTCTTTAAGTATTTTCTAAGAGCATCACTGGGGCTGAGGATGGAGGTAAATTGGATCTTAATCCTTCAGTTTCCACAGAAATTACAGAACTCTTTTGAGTCAATCTAAGTCCCGTTACAACAACAATAACTAAGCCTTTTATCTCAAGTATTTGGGGTAGGCTAGTCAATCTAAGTCCCATTATCAGTCACAATTGACCTTGATAGTCCAAACCTACATATTATCGTTTTCTAGATAAATGAGATAATTTGATCCGGCCGAAGTAGTGGTGAGGGATTTGGTTTCATCCTATTTGGTGAAGTAGTCGACAATCGCTATTAAGTATCTACTTTATTCCGAGGCTAATGGGAAGGTATTGAGTACATCGAGCCCCCATTCCACGAAGAGGATTGGATTGAGTAAGAGTTAAGTTCGCAGGTGCGGATCTAGTGATGCTTGTAAATTTTTGGCAGTTTCATTTTTTTGACATATTTTTGGACATCAGCCTTTTATTGATGGATAGTAGAAACCTTGCCAAATACCTTTAGGACCAAGCTCCGCCCTCCAAGATGCTTGCCATATTCGCGTACATCAATTTCTTGCAAGAGCAGACTTTCATGTTCGGACGGGAGGGATACCAGGAGAGATGCGACTCTCGCCTTCGTGAAGCTCCTTTGCAAGAGGGAGTCATTTAAGACGGTGCATTTCTCAGTTCTTCAACCTTGCGAGCCTCCATACTGTCTTCAGGGAGGATGTTGTCCTTCAGGTATTGCAGTGTCCTTGTCATCCACGTCACCTAGCTGAATCGGCATCCATGCCTTCCTCTTGATTGGTTCCTCTTGATAGATAAGTATTTGACTTGTCAAGGATCGCATAGTTTCTGATTGGAATTTGATCAACTATGATTGACTCTGGCTTCCTGTATCAGCTTATGGACCTGGGCTTCTCCCTGGCGAAGGCCTTCGGATGTAACAACAACACCAGCTAAATCAAATCCACTTCATCATCCTCTAGGTATAACAAACGCGATTAACTATCGAATATTAATGAGAAAATGCAATAATTTGTGTCATTTGGCCACAATAAAGAGAGTTAAACCAAATGCTAATCCAATAGTCTAACCATTTTAAACATTAATGAGCGTAATAAAAGTGTAAGCCATAATTCTCACCAAAATAATGCAGTAATATTGTATTCCTAGGAACGTAACAGAAATTGGCAAACAGTATAGAAATAGAAAAATGAAAGAAAAAGGAACAGAAATTTTGATCTAAACATTGTAACATGACAACAACCAACATTTGTTTTTTTTAAAAAAAACAAAATACAAGAAAATTCACAAGAATTAATCCCTATATGCTCAAAATCTGAACCTCTTCAAGGGCAAAATGGCATTGCCGAGCTAGTCCTGTGGCTTGGAATGTTGAAGTGCCTGAGCCTCCCCTCTTGCTCCTTCAAGTACCCTTCACACAAGAACTCCTTTGAAAACTTATCCTCCACAATCCTATCCACATCATGCACCAACACATCAGTAGTCTCCCCTTCCTTCCTCCCCCTCGCTGCCATTCCGGCCGTGTATATCGCCCCCATCCTCCCCGGCGCCTCTGGGATCCACCCGGTCGGCGCGTCAACCATGATTACATCCCACTCCACCTCGTAGAACACCCCGGGCAGCTCCTTGAGCGCCAGCCTGCACTCGGAAAACTTGAGGTCGCCAACTGCAACACACTCCGGCAGCCTCCCTGCTCCGAGCAGCTCATCAGCCTGTGTCACCTTCGTATCGTACTTGACGTGGTACGACTCCAGCTGCGGGAACTGCTTGCGTATGGTGTCGATCCACTGCTCGTCCTCCTCAAGGAATATGGTGCGCCCGCCGTGGTTGAGGGCTGTCCACATGAGGCTGTCGTGGCCGAGGCCGAAGACGAGGAAGTTGCAGGGGGATTTCTTGGCGAGGACACGGGCAGTAACGGAGATCTCCTTGAGGGTCTGTTGCGGGGTGGTGTTTGAGGTTGTGTAGTGGAGGAGGGACTCCACCAGTGAGGGTGGGATCTTTGTGCATGCATGTGTAGTAGCAGTAGTAGTACTAGTAGGTGTTGCCTGGATTGATGATTGTGTTGCTGTGGTTTGTTTGATTGGAGATGGGGAGTTTGATCTGAGGAGCATGAAGAGGATGAAGAGGAGGAAGAAGCCAAGGAGAATGAGCTTGAGGTTGGGAATGTTTTGGAACTTGGCCTTCATGTTTTTGTGAGGGCTAGCCATTGTTGTTGTTGAGGATGATGAATTTGGGATTATATTTGTTGAAGAAGAAGGTGAGAGTGGTTGGAGGAAAAGAAAGGAGGGTTTGGTTTATTGGGCATTTGTGGATACTTAAAAATGCAGCAAAGGAGGAGAAAAAGAAAGGAGGAAAAAGAAAAAACAAGGAAAAAAAATGTACATTGATGATGAGGACAGCAGACCAACCTTCCTTGTTTCTGCTTAAAGTCATGTGGTTGGTACAGCTTAACAACTGGCTAGTGATATATATTATGCGTAGGTTTCCTGTAGATATATTTTTCTTAATGTATATAAAGAAAATATTTCCTTTGTTTTATGGGGTTATGGTGTTAGTTGATGAGTGATGGGGATTATATTTGGAACTTGAGAATTTTTTTTTTCTTTTTTTTTGTTTCATTTTAGAAAGTGTTTGTGTGCTTCAGATCTAAGACTGGGAGGAGACAGTTTAAGACATCTCCAACTTACACTTGGTAAGAATCACATTAAAGAAATAGTAAATAGACTTTCTCAGATCGATATTTTCTGTGGAAATCAAATTTGTAATCTTCCTCCGACTCATTTTCATCACAGTTGATAATAATAATTTTCCTTTTTCTCTTTTCTCTCGGCTAAGTAATTTATTCCCTTATTAATTAGACAAACAAAAATCTTAAAAAGCTATCTGTTAGTGATTTTGTAGCTTTGTGATATAATATTTGTCGTAGGAGAGAAAGCAATTGCAGTTTCCAAAGCTAACAGCAGCACGTTGCGAACTACTTCTGATAAAGACCAATTACTGATTCTACATACATTGACATCGTATGCAAATCTATATACTGAACTAATATATTATATAATTTCAAATATAAAAATATGTTCATATATAACATAATTTTCGATATCATGTAGAAGTATATTTTGTTATTTGTATTATGAAGTTAGTTATGAGTTTTATTTGTCTTGAAAGTAGGGTGAGTTTACCTCTTCGATCAACCTAACTAATTTTTGTCATATTGTGTAATGTCCCATTTTTCGTAGGGATACGAAAATGGAGTGCGTTACCGACGAATACGTGTAAGTCAACGTGCACGAGACCTATAAGTATGTAAAAGTAGAAATGAATAAAACTAAATACTAATTATCTATCAGAATCTTGGAAGTTAGTCTATTGCCATATAAAAGATAAGATATATATTTAAGATATGAAGCAATAAATACAATACTAATACAAAAGTTGGAAATAAAGTCCCAAAGGGGTGATACATACCAAACCAAAAATACAAAAGCGGAGGCTAAGAAATCTGCTGCTGCTCAGCCTGCTTCAGAAAGTACGAGTCGTGCAATAGCGGATACTCGCTTACATTTTCAGTACCTGAGC
Source organism: Dracaena cambodiana (assembly GCA_036321105.1). NCBI lineage: Eukaryota > Viridiplantae > Streptophyta > Magnoliopsida > Asparagales > Asparagaceae > Dracaena > Dracaena cambodiana. Next base: position 38,747,156 of record JAYEPQ010000004.1, read on the forward strand.
ATGTGGGAGAGTTTATGGTCAAACCCGGCAAGTAAAACAATAAGAAGTAGAGAGCGTGTAATATAAACAAATAGATAAGATATGAGTGTGGATATGAAAGTATGTGCATGTGTGGAATGCATTAAACGATCAATTAACAATATCAAGTAGGGATATACATACATATCAAGTCTAAATTAATATCTTATTTTAGTTTATATTTTGAACTAAATGGTAAAGAAATAAACTTGTATCGTAGAGAGTGTGCAATATGCACTAATAAGTAAAATATGAATTGATGTAAAAAACATATGCACATGTATGCGAAACAGTAATGATTAAGTAATAATATCAAGTAGGGATATACATGCATATCAAGTCTAATTTAATATAATATTTTATTTTATATCTTGAACTGAATGGTTAAGAAATAAACTTGTATCGTAGAGAGTGTGCAATATGCACTAACAAGTAAAATATGAATTGATGTAAAAAGTATATACACATGTATGGGAAACAGCAATGATTAAGTAACAATATCAAGTAAGAATATGCATGCATATCAAGTCTAAATTAATATATTATTTTAGTTTATATTTTGAACTAAATAGTGAAGAGATAGACTCGTATCGTAAAAATACCCGTGCATATCTGGGACCCGGCCAAAATGCTGGCGCTGAACCAGCCGTGCCGCTAAGCACTCAAGCAGATACCGATACTGAGAATCGGTCGTCCCATCAATATGGATTAAATAAGAGTTGATAGCTCAGTACCATCCGAGCGCCCCCGCGGATGGGTCCTTATTTCGGTTGTGCAATCTATCCTTAACCTTTCACGATACAATATTTGTTCACCCTTTACTTCTCCCATAACCCAAGATTTCAAGTTATATTACATGAAAATCTATCCAGAATATAATGAACCAATCATGTTAAGATTTCTGCATACGCATGTCTAGTAACAAGTAAGATGTGGTCCATGTCAAAATCAAGTTACGAGTAAATTAGGATCCATAACATTATCAAGATATGTGTATGTACTAATAAGAAAAATCTGACATAATTTTATGTATGTTGTACAAGTGACTAGTATGTATATGTCAAGATAAGTATGATAGCCATATAATACTAGAATGTGTTATGAAAATAATGATTATGTATGTAAACTGCACATATATAATTTTGCATATAAAGACATATTAGAAAGTGGATACTAAAGTGTAAAAATGGAAATTAAATAGGCTTAATACTATTATAACGATTACTTTAACATATGAATTTTTCAAATTCTAGTATATTTTCATGGTATGGAAAGTAGCAAATTTATTAAACCTTATTAATATATATTTTTAAAATGAACATGGATTAGCATAAAAGAATCTTGACCTAATGCAATAGCTTGCATAAAAGAAATATTTTAGTAAATTTAATGTAAAACTTATATGAAACTCTCTCTTTAAAACATGATAATGAATATATATATATATATATATACATACATACATATACATATTTTCTAATGGCAAGTGAAAAATGATTTAAATTCATTGCATTATACATGAATAACTTATATGAAAAATTTCAAATGTATATCCTAATATGATGAACATTCATAAAGATAGCTTATTCATTATTTCAAAATAAAACATATAGTTTAAATTTGTAACTTATAGTTTAAGCATAGGGGGCCATAAATAAAATCATAAATTTAATACATAAAATATAGTAGAGTGTAAGAATCATATTTTTATATTTAAAATAATCATAGAGAATTTTGTATAAAGATATCACCTTTCTAAACTTAAACAAATCAAGATTCTAAATTGGCTATAAAATAGTTTAGTTACAAAATAAAATCATAAGAGTGGATGTAATTCTACTTGCCTTGATGGGTTAGAGAAAGTAAAACTATTTTGAGGCTAAAAAATTTCTTTTTCTTCTTTTCTTTTTCTTCTCTTTTCTTATTCTTCTTTTTGAGAGTTAGAGACTAAATAATTTCTTTTCCCTCTTTCCTTCTTTTTCTTGAGAGTTGGAAGCTAAATAATTTCTTTTTCTTCTTTCTTTCTTCTTCTCTTTTCTTATTCTAGTAAAATAAGAGGAAGAGAGAAATGAAAAATGAAGAAGAGTGGATAATTGATGAGGAGAAAAAATAAAAAGAAAGAGAGAAAAAGATATAATAGATAAAGGAGAAATATGGGGACAAGATGATGGCTTGTCATGCTTGGCCAAAAGACAAGTATGGTGAAGGTAAGGTATGAGTGAATAAAAACAAATAGGTATAGGACAAATTACTAATAATAATATGTTATTAGAGTTGTTTAAGATTATAATTTCAAATTAAACTAACACAAATAAAGTCAAACTTTATTTTTACAAATTAAAAGAAGAGAGACAAGTTAAAATATATGTAGGGCTCATCGGTGATTAAAATAATATTATTTTAAGTGACTATCTAGAAAATTTCAAGAAAATCACCAAAAATATGAAAAAAATGACACGAATATAACGCACTCACTCTAGAATTAATCTGATATCAAGAATATAAGTTATGTTGAAATTATATTGCTACATCCTACCCTCCTTACAAAAAAATTTCGTTCTCGAAATTTAATTTTTTTTTACTGATTGGAGTAATAAGATATTAATCAATTGATAAGAATGTGGTTATTGAGAAAATTGTTCCAATCAGAATATAACTGAAAACTAACTAACTTGTCATACTATCTAAACTAGTGGGATAAATAATCAAAGATATATGATGGAAAAAAATATCATGAGTCTCACTTATTAAGGTCCTTGCGAATAGCTGCAATAATTGCCCACAACTCAATTATTGCCACGCCAATAGGTAAGACTCATAATAGCGAAAGCATATGATTTTGGTCGAAAATCAACTATGAAGTATCTCATAAATCCGCTTGCTATAGTTCTAATGAATGACTGTAATTGTTGTCGACTGAGAATAAAACTCTATAATTACCACGTCAACTCAATAAGACTCGAATAGCAGAAGTACAAGACTAGGTACATAGAAAATCAAAAAATAGATATGGTATGGATAAAAGAACAAGGCAAATTAGAAAATTAACTAGTAATAGAACCGAGATAAGATTTCAAATCAAAAAATGGACATGTTTATATATGGCAGTAGTCCTAAAAACATCCTAAATTAACCTAGAGCTCTGATATCACTCTGTAACGTCCCATTTTCCGGAAGGATACAAAAATAGAGTGCGTTACCGCGGACACGTGTAAGTCGATGTGCACGAGGCCTATAAGTATATAAAAGCAGAAATGAATGGAACTAAATACTAGTTATCTACCAGGATTTTGGAATTTAGTCTACTGCCATATAAAAGAAAAAATATACATGTCTAAAATAAGAAGCAATAAGTACAATACTGATATAAAAGTTGGAAATAAAGTTCCAAAGGGGTGATACATACCAAACCAAAAATATAATAGTGGAGGCCTAGAAATCTACTGCTGCTCGGCCTGTTTTAGAAAGTACGGGTCGTGCAATAGCGGATTCTCACTCACATCTTCAGTACCTGAGCGTGTGGGGGAGCTCAAGGTTAAACCCAGCAAGTAAAACAATAAGAAATATGGAGCGTGTAATATAAATAAATAGGTAAGATATGAATGTGGATATGAAAGTATGCGCATGTGTGGAATGCATTAAACGATCAAGTAACAATATCAAGCAGGGATATACGTGTATATCAAGTCTAAATTAATATCTTATTTTAGTTTCTATTTTGGACTAAATGGTAAAAAAATAAACTTGTATTGTAGGGAGTGTGCAAATATGCATTAACAAGTAAAATATGAATTGATGTAAAAAGCATATGCACATGTATGGAAAACAGTAATGATTAAGTAATAATATCAAGTAGTGATATATATGCATATCAAGTCTAATTTGATATCATATTTTATTTTATATCTTGAACTGAATGGTGAATAAATAAATTTGTATCATAGGGAGTGTGCAATATGCACTAACAAGTAAAATATAAATTGATGTAAAAAGCATATGCACATGTATAGGAAACAGTAATGATTAAGTAACAATATCAAGTAGGGATATACATGTATATCAAGTCTAAATAATATCTTATTTTAGTTTATATTTTGAACTAAATGGTGAAGAAATAAACTCGTATCATGAAAATACCCGTGCATACTCGGGACCCGGCCAAGATGCTAACGCTGAACCAGCCATACCACTAAGCACTCAAACAGATACCGATACTAAGTAATTGGTCGTCCCTTCAATATGGACTAAATAAGAGATGATGGTTTAGTACCATCCGGGCGCCCCCGCGAATGGACCCTTATTTCGGTTGCGCAACCTATCATAAAGTTTTCACGATACAATATTTGTCTACCCTTTAGTTCTCCCATAACCCAAGATTTCAAGTTATATTATATGAAAATTTATCCGGAATATAATGAACCAATCATGTCAAGATTTCTACAAACACATGTCTAGTAATAAACAAGATGTGGTCCATATCAAAATCAAGTTAACAGACAAATCATGATCTATGACATTATCAAGACATGTGTATGTACTAATAAAGAAAATCCGGCATAATTTCATGTATGTTGTACAAGTGACTAATATGTATATGTTAAGCCAAGCATAATAGTCATAGAATACTAGAATGTGTTATGGAAATAATGATCATATATGTAAACCGCATATATATAATTATGTATATAAAGACATATTAGAAAGTGGGTATTAAAGTGTAAAAATAGAAATTAAATGGCTTAACACTATTATAAAGATTACTTTAACTTATGAATTTTTCAAATTCTAACATAATTTCATGGTATGGAAAGTAGCAAATTTATTAAACCTTATTAATGTATATATTTTTAAAGTGAACATGGATTAGCATAAAGGAATCATGACCTAATGTAATAGCTTGCATAAAAGAAATATTATAGTAAATTTAATATAAAACTTATATGAAACTCTCTCTTTAAAACATGATAATGAATAAATAAATAAATAAATAAATATACATATTTTCTAATGGCAAGTGAAAAATAATTTAAAATCATTGCATTTTACATGAAAAACTTATATAGAAATTTTCAAATGTATATCCAAATATGATGAACATTCATAAAGATAGTTTATTTGTAATTTCAAAATAAAACATACAGTTTAAATTTGTAACTTATAGTTTAAGCATAGAGGGCCATAAATAAAATCATAAATTTAATACATAAATATAGAGTAGAGTGTAAGAATTATATTTTTATATTTAAAATAATCATAGAGAATTTTGTATAAAAATATTACCTTTCTAAACTTCAAGATTCTAAATTGGTTATAAAATATTTTTAGTTACAAAATAAACTTATAAGAGTGGATGTAATTCTACTTATCTTGATGGGTTAGAGAAAGTAAAACTATTTTGAGGCTAAAGAATTTCTTTTTTTTTTCTTTTATTTTTATTCTCTTTTCTTATTCTTCTTATTGAGAGTTGGAGACTAAATAACTTCTTTTCTCTCTTTCTTTCTTCTTCTTGAGAGTTCGAGGCTAAATAATTTTTTTTCCTTCTTTCCTTCTTCTTCTCTTATCTTAATTTAGTAAAATAAGAGGAAGAGAGAAATAAAAAATGAATGAGAGTGAATAATTGATGAGGAGAAAAAATAAAAGGAAAGAGAGAAAAAATATAATAGATAAAGGAGAGATATAGGGGTAAGATAATGGTTTGTCATGTTTGGTCAAATGACAAACATGGTGAAGGTAAGTATGGGTGAATAAAGACAAAATAGGTATAGAACAAATGACTAGTAATAATATGTTATTAGAGTTGTTTAAGGCTATAATTTCAAATTAAACTAATCTAAATAAAGTCAAAATTCATCTTTACAAGTCATAAGAAGAGAGATTAGTTAAAATATATGTTGGCCCACTGGTGATTAAAATAATATTATTTTAAGTGACTATCTAGAAAATTTCAAGAAAATCACCAAAAATATGAAAAAAATGAGACGAATATAACGCAGTCACTCTGGAATTAATCTGCTATCAAGAATGTCAGTTATGTAGAAATTAGGTTGTTACATATTGAAGAGCAAGTTTGTCCAATAACTTTTGGATGATCATCCTTTCCTTTTCATACACTTTTCATGATTATTTCTTGTGAAGCAGTAATATAAAGTAAGGTAAACTTTTTATTACCATTTTTCATGATTATTTTTAATGAAACAATCAATTAAAAACAAAAAATAGAAAACATGGTGAGCTTACCAATATACTATACATATTCTAAATTCACGCACTGAGCAGTCTCCCAGCTGATATTAATACATTATTATGTTGCAACCGATGTAAGGCTCAGCTGGTAAAAGAGATGGTATGGATCACCTTTTATTCAAAAATATCATTATATATTTGGGTCCTAAACTATTGGGTCAGTTAGAAGCTTTAGCACCTAACATTTGATTGTACGTCACTCAGTCCTAATATTTTAGCAAGAAACCAAGGGTAGGTCCAGAGAAACCAAAAATTAAAATCTCAAAGATGCCTCTCCTCCCCTCTCCATGGGAGCAATTATCTTGGCATCGTCAACCTTCATCTTATTATTGGCCTTGTTGAGAAGAGGTGCTCACTAATGTATCAAACTCTACCAATCATCAACAAACAGCGGCGCACGCATGAAAACCCGGGGTGGCGGAGGGGGCACTGCCCTCCCGAATTTTCTTTTACTTTAATTCTAGTATCTTTTAATTTATTTTTCAAAACTGTTCTTCCTAGATCTTCAATTTTATAATTCCCTTGTCCAATTTTCAGTTTTTAATTATAAAGATTTGTGATTATAAGATGTAATCTTGAACTGAATGAAATATTTTTTATTTTATTTTAAATTCTAAAAATCAATAACAAAATGATTGTCTTAATATAATATTTGCATTATAATTTCTTAAATTTATATATAAAAGTTATTTAGTATATATATGAGTTATAAAACAAAAATATTTTTTTAGTATTATAATAACATAAATATATAAAGAAGTTATAATACAAAAGCATGATATACTTTTTGGGTTGCAGTTTCTGCTCCCGCACCCTGCTCCCTGCATTTCGTAGAGCGGTCCCGATAACTCCACCTTAGAATATCTTCGCTTTCCAGTTCTTGATACCTAGATCTCTGGGTTTGCCCCTCCGTCAACACAGTAGTATATATATATATTTTTTTTTTGGTGATAGCATGATGTTTCCTTACAATTTTTTTTTAGTTAATATAACACATGCAACGACTAATTAATCTTCAAAGGAAATTCGAGGGTCATTTTAATTCATGGAGTGGCTGGAAGTGGGTGAGATATTAGTATCTCCCTCCCAACCATGTGGCCCAGCTGGTTGGACTGAAAATGATTTACAATGGAAACTTACAAGGTCAACTTCAAGTTAGGCCATCTTGTCCATAACCTTTCTATTAAGCCTTTCCCCACTCCTTTTCTTTTAGTAAATAAAAGGGAATAGGAAAGGAAAAAAAAAATAAAAAACGAAAAGAGAGGAAAATGACCTGTCCTTATTGTCGTGCATTGTGACTGAAATGTTGTTTGATTTCCTTAGGCATTATGGCGCCCTAAAAAGAGCCAGGATGTGGAGTTTTCCATTATCCATATTGTCGATCATAAACATTGTCAAGCTCATCCTTTGTAACGCCCCACATCTCAAGGTACGAGTTACATTCGACAATATATCATAAATAAATATGACAAACCTAAAACACATAAATACATATATATACAACTGTCATAAATACATACACATGTACAATAAGATAACAATACAATAACAACAACAACAACTAAACCTTTTATCCCAAGTATTTGGGATAGGCTCAATAAGATAGTAATATGGAATTAAAATAATAAAGTTCTTCCAAAAATAATGATCAATACAAGTTTATAGGAGGGCCAAAATAATCCTTTTACATCATCCAAAAGTTTAAGTAAATAAAATAAAGATGAATAATAAAGTTTCTAAAAAAAACGAAAAGAAACTGAAAGAGTCTCTCTCATATCTCTCTTGTGACAAATGCATCTATTGAGAATCTGTAACACCTTGAAATATGATTTCAATTCTGGTGGGTCTTCCTTCTCGTTAACCTGCAAATTCGTATTTGGATGTGCCAAATTAGGATTTAGAACGACATTGCAAGTGCTACAAAAAGATGGATAATAACATACAAGCATGCTATGTGTGGTGTATATATGCATACAAATACATAAATAAGTAATATAGAAAACATATGATTGGACAATAAAAAAATGTCTTATAGATTGAATTATAAATTTAATATACTTGACTTAAATATGACGGCAGTCAACATGTGGTATCTGCATGTTCTGAGTGATATGGTAGCAAATTTAGAAAAAATGGAGATAAACATGCATAAAAAATCTATTATGTCTTGTTAATGTCTAATATGAATTAGTTATGAACTATAAGGAGGAAAGAGAATATATTTTAAAAGGGTCTCGTACATGTGCAGGACCACGACCCATGACTTCTAATATTGCCTCAGGATGAACTGCTAGGTGCTCAAGAATGATAAACGTGCATATACTCTAGACCCGAAGTCCGATACCATGACATAATAGTAATATAGTAATCACTCAAAACCTCCATAGTAGGTCCCTAAAATTAGGCTGTACAACCATGTAAGAGGAAAAATTTTGAAGAATTAAGCTACCTGGGGAGAACAGCCTCGCACATGCGAGGCTGATAGTCTTGCATACGCCAGGCTAGCAACCCCGCGCGAGGCTAACAGCTTCGCGCGGGGATGACAGCCTTGCGTATGCGGGGCTAAATCAGCTTCCAAAGAGGTTTCCTTTTAGATTTTTACTAGAATTTTAAATCTATTCATATCCAATTATTCCAAATTGAAAATTTCAAATCAAACTGAGATACAAGTTCAAAGATTAAATTTAGATGGGATTCCACCCTTATCTCCTAAGAAAAACCCTAAAACTATAAATAGGGGTCAAGAGGAGAGAAAATCTAGGGAGACCTTTGGCGAGTTGGTTTCCTATGCTACAGCATGCCAGCTAGCAGCAAAAAGCCGCCGACTAACAATTGTTCTTTATTAGTTCTTCACCTTAAAGACCAATCCAAGTATCAGATCGTCAACGGAATACGAGGTCGACGCTCCATAATCACGTTAGAAATCCACACGTTTTGCAAAAGAAATAGACGTTATATAAGTCCTCTCCTTTGCCTTGCAGTTTTTTCTTTATTGTATTTTAGAGAATTATTATAATTTCATAAATCCATGGTAAGGGAAGAAAGTATGCGTTTTGCAGGAAACAAGCTGACGACTATAGTGAGAAAAGTCTTCTATGTTGATAAGATGACATGGCCTAATATGATGCTAAGAAAATTAGTAAGTCTGTGGAGATATTAGTTGTAGAAACTGATCAACAAAAATATAAGGAATACTTATCCTCTAGATTGGTAAGTCCGGCCAAAACATAGCTCCATCGCCGCTTGGAAACCCTAAGTACGAATTCAAATGACAAGGAGACTCCCGTTGAACAGGAGTTCCTTGGATATTTGAGTTCGAAACAGGAAGGGGTCCAAATGGATTCAAATGACAAGATGATTCCCGTTGAATAGAAACTTTTCGAATTTTCAAGTTTGGAATAAGAAGAAATCCAAACGACGAATTCAAATGATAAAAGGACTCCCATTGAACAAGATCCCTCTCGATCTTTGGATTCCAAGATTTTGGAAAAGTAAAAATCTCTTCCTATTATGGTTGCACAAGACACTAAAGAAAAACCAAGATCTGGTCTGATTAGAACTTAGATTTGGAATCAAAACTATCAAGCACAGCGATGAATTTTCAAAAAGGTCTCAAAACCAAGTTACTCAGCCTAGCGCAGAAATGTGGGAACACCAGGCTGATCAGCCAAGTGAAGCTTTACACGAGGCTATTTCAAAATGCTAGGCTAATTAGCCCAGTGTAGGTTTACGTGTGGCTATTTCTAAACGCGAGGCTAATTAGACCATCATACAAACTGCAATGCGAGGTCACTTAGCCCCGCACAAAAGGTTCTCAATGCAAGGCTACTCAGCTTCGTGCACAAAAAGCAACACACAAGGCTATTCAATCCCATGTAAAAAGTCTAGAACACAAAATGGAGCCTCAGCTCCGTGAAGCATGCACAAAGACAAGAACAGAATGTCGATTAAGGCAGAGATTCCATTCTTCCGCACCTACAGACTTTCATAAACACAATAGAGGGTCTTACAGAGGCTAGAACAAAGAAGAAACTTATTCTAGAAAAAACACTCACTCAATGCCTCTAGAACAAGAAACCGATTTGTGAGAATTCCTCACTAATAAGATGAGGATGGTGCAATCCTGTTCTCTATGCCGATGTGAGCCAATAATCTCTGCAGTGCTTACCAATTGTCATTGTGGTCCACCTAGATCTTAGTTTTTAGTTGAATAACTGAACTAAAGAACAATACACGTAAAAGAATGTATGTTCAAAGATGAAGGTTGAGGAATCTCTTTTCATGATATCTATGAAAAGAGGTTCGAAGAAAACCAAGGGAAAGACTCAAACCTCTAACACAATATCTATGCTTGGTGAAAGGATCAATCTAACATCACATCAATCACCGACTCAAAAGTCAAGATGACGGCAATGACCACTCATCCTAATGAACCAGGGCCATCATGCACCCAATACGGACTAAACTAACTTAAAGACTACTCAAAAGTCTAGCCGAATAAATCTGCAGAAGTGCCTGAAGCACTGCCCGCTAAGCAGAAAGAGCTCTGCTTTTAGAAGGATTCAAAAAAGGATATTGACGCAACAGGAGTTCCATTTTGGTTCAATATGTTAGCCCAGTTAGCCAGCATTCCTACTCGAATTACTTTGTATGAGCTACTACAATTGTAAAAGGCAACAATAGATGCCCTGAGAAAAGCCTTAGCTGATTCGAAGACTTTCCTTGTGCAAATTACGGAACCATTTATTGACGAAGAAGATCCTTGCTAGCGCTATCACCAAATAATGAGAAAAATCCCATATATAACATTCTCATCCAAAGACATGCAGGTAAAGTATTTAAAACATAATAGACCTCTATACTATTCAGGATATGTTGGTCCAGCCAAGATAAGCTAAATTCAAATTGATCCCAGTTCTGCATTGAGCATTATCCCTCAAAGATTGATGCAATTTCTGAGCATTCCTGTTAGTCGGTTGACTCCCACTAACACCACCATTTGTGGATTCAATACAAACGATAATTATCCCTTGGGCAAGATATAACTCTGATACTAAATTAGAGACTTGAAGACAGAAGTCACATGTTACGTCATTGACACCAACACATCATACAACATCCTGCTTAGACGCCCATGGATCCATGCTAATATGGTGGTAACGTTAATACGTCATCAATGCATGAAGTATTTTAATGAGGAAGGAGAAGTTCATATATTGATAGCGAAAAAGCAACCATTTAGGGGGCTGGAAAACTACTTCACAGATGTTATGCTATATCAAAATACCCATGAAACCTCCAAGGAGCCCACTGAAGAAAGCAATGACAATGGCAATGAAGCGGATGTAGAGCCAAGCCCGATGAGGATGACAATTTTGAGTTTGAAATAAATCTATTTGTAATTAATATAGATAACATGGATGTACTTAGTGCCACCGATGAAGTAGGCGAATGAGTCCTTAATGACAACGTAGGATTTACTTATTCACCCGCTATTTCTTCTGATTTTGTGCCCTCTTGCATGAGCACATATATAGATAACTTATCTAAATTAGAGATATTGATGACTTTTCACTTACTGATACGGTCATCATAAATAGCTAATCCAAAGAGCACTGTCTTTGAAGTCCCTCATCAAAGCCAGATCAACACCCTATAATATTTGGAAAAGTTGAGTCATAGCCCGATCCAAACATATGTGATGACAACGATAACCAAGCATCACCATAGTTTGAACTTTATGAACCAAATTTTCATCAAATGATGATGAAGATGGGTTATGACTTAACTTCCAAGCAAGGCCTAAATTTTGGAAAAGAAAGGAGAAATCATTTATGCTCGTTTATATGAAAAGGGATGAATCCTGATTACTACAACAAAATTCACAAGGGGTTAGGTTATGTCACACTCTCAGAAGCAGAGTTGAAACAGCCAACCAGTTCAGAAGGCAATAAAGATACGGTAAGTACCGGAGCAATATTCCAATCTCTTATATCAAACATGACTTCAACAACCTTCAAAGCAAAGGAGGATGATCCACCTCTCTCACTAGAGGATCCATATCCATAGGTCTAATAGATGGAGGTCCAATGGGACATGCAGTTCGAGCAACGATAACTGCCGCACTGAAGACAAAATGGCCTAAGTCAATATGCGGACTGAACCCGAAGCCCATCTTCATAAGTGAGGATCTGTTTTCATCCGAGAAAGAAGGCCTATTAGCTCTAATAAAAGAGTACATTGACATCTTCACTTAGAATTATGAAGACATGCCGAGCTTGAATCCAGAATTTGTAGTCCACCGACTTAATATCAAGCCGAGAACTAAACCAGTAAAACAACAACAAAGACGCTTTCGCCCAGAATTAATGGAAGCAATAGAAACTGAAATCAAGAAGCTTGTCAATTCGAGTTTCATTCATAAGGAACAACATCTGGTTTGGGTGGCAAACATTATCCTCATACTTAAAAAGAATGACAAGACTTGGATATGCATAGATTTCTGGGATCTCATTACCGCTTGCCCTAAAGATGGGTTCGCATTGCCGATAACTGATTTCATGATAGACAATACATGTGGATATGAGAAAAGTCCTTTATGGATGGTTTCTCAAGGCATAATCAGATTAAGATGCATCCTGAAGATCAGACGTATATGACTTTTAGAACTCCGTTAGGGATATACTGTTAGATAGTGATGTCATATAGACTAAAGAATGCTAGTGCTACCTACCAACGAGCAATAAGTGTCATCTTCTGAAAGCACTTATAGAAAACTATCGAGTGTTATGAACATAACTTGGCAGTCAAAAGCAAGAAGAAGGAAGGCCACTTAAATGACTTGAGAACTATATTTGACCTCATGAGGAAGCATAAGTTAAAAATGAACCCCATTAAATCTTCCTTAGGGGTGTCCAGTGGTAAGTTTTTGGGATTCGTCACGACCTCAAAAGAAATCCATCTTGATCCTAACAAAATTAAAGCAATTCAAGAAATGCAGTCACCTCATAAGTTAAAAGATCTCAGGGGGTTGTAAGGGAGATTGGTTTATATTTGATGATTCATCGCAAATTTGTCAGGGCGTTGCCAACCATTCACAAGACTCATGAAGAAGGGGGTGTCATTCGTTTGGGATGAAGCATGTTAGCAGGCCTTCACCAACATAAAAAGGTATCCTACCCATATGTTCTAGCAGCTCCGGTGCTAGGGAAACCTTTCCTTATCTACATAAGGTCAATGGACCATGCCCTTGGAGCTCTATTGGCACAACACAATGAACAAGGTCAAGAGAATGCCATCTATTATCTAAATTGCACCATGATTAGTACTGAACACAGATATAACCTAATCAAGAAAGAGTGCTTAGTTTTAGTGTTTGCTTTCTAAAAAATGTGATACTATATAGCTAGATAGACAACCCATTAAAATTACTCATGATAAAACCAAGTGCATTAAATGGGAGATTAGCAAAGCGAGCACTTCTCCTGTCATTGTATGATATGCATTTTGTCCCTCATAAGACCATAAAAGAATAGGCGATAGCAGATTTTCTTACAGAATAACCTATACTAGAGAGCGCAAGACTCCACAACATCATTGACAAAATTGCTCAAGCCAATCTAATTGACGAAGAACAGACCTAGCAATTATTTTTTGACAGTGTGGCAAGGAGAACTACAGCCGGAGTGGGGGTAGTATTAATAAGTCCCCACAAATATGTGATACCCAAGGGGTACTCACTGAATTATGCACAAATAATGTTACAGAAAATAATGCACTTATTGTCGGCCGCCAAATAGCTTGGCAACTGGGGGTGAACTATCTCGAAACATATAAAGACTCCAAACTCATTGTCAACCAAATAAGTGGGAATACGACGTGAAGTTTGAAGACCTTATCTCCTATCTTGAAGCAGATTAGGCTAGCTAACAAATTTGAGTGATTTTGCATCATTCACGTGCTCAGACATGAGAACTTATATGCAGATGCTCTTGCGTCCCTGGCTGCAACCTTAGCTATACTACCAGGGACAAGCAAACAAATCTCAATAGGGGTCGGGACCTCTTGCACCCAAAGATACTATTCGAAGAAGAAGAGGTATACCAAGTAGGATTGGATTTTGAACCTCGCAATTGACACTTCCCTCTAATAGACTATGCATTGTATGAAATACTCCCAGAAGACCCTAAAAAAGCAACTTCAATTAAAAAGAAGATATGCAAATACTACTACAACGCGACATTACACACATTGCATCGAAAATCACATAACGGTATTTTGTTACGTTGCCTTTTGAAGAAAGAAGCCAATGAAGTGGTTGAGGAGACACACAGTAGTACCTGTGGGGCCCACCAGCCAAGACCAAAACTATGGGATCGTATAAGAAGACTTGGTTACTTTTGGCCAAAGATGATCATGGATGCTGTAAATTATGCAAAACGCTACTATGTCTGCTAAATACACGCCAATTTCATTCACCAACCACCGAAGTATCTGCATAATTCCATTCTAGTGGCCATTTGAAGCCTAGGACATGGACATCATCGGTCTGATTACCTTTCCATCATCTAAGGAGCACTGATTTATGCGTGCCATAATTGACTACTTTTCCAAATGAGCGGAGGCCATCCCTATGAGAGAAGTGAAAGTAACTGATGTCATTAGATTTATCAAGTACCATGTGATATACCACTTCGGTGTACCCAGGCGGATTATTCATAATAATGGCCCCCCAATTTGCTAGCCAAGGGTTCACGCAATTCTGTAGTAAATTCAGAATCCAGAACATTATATTGACACCATATAATCTGACAACAAATGGATTAGTTGAAGTCTTCAATAAGACTATCATCAAGTTCCCTTAGAAATTTGTATCTTCTAGCAAGCGTAATTGGGATGAGAAGCTAAGGGAGTGTTTGTGGCTTGTCGGACCATAGTTCGAACTCCAACAAAGGCTACGCTGTTCTCCTTAGTATATGGATGCAAAGTTTTTTGCCACCCGAAATCCAGATACCATCTCTACGAGTTGTATTGGCTATAGAAATGACAACAGAAGAACATCGATGGCAGTTTCAAGAACCGAAAATGCTAGATGAAAGCACTTGAAAGTACAATAGCAAATTGAGCTATACCAGTGCATTTCGAAAGCCTTCAATAAGAAAGTTAAGCGTATGACTTTCAAAGAAGGAGACCTAGTTTTAGCTGTTAAAAGACCAATAATCATGACTCACAAGACTAAATGGAAGTTTGAGCCCAAGTGGGAAGGGCCCTTCATGGTGGAAACCATCTACTCAAACGGAAAACTATTGCCTAATCAACCAAGACGGTGACAGAATGATGATGCCTATCAATGGTAAATCTTTAAGAAATACTACATATAGAACTGAAAAATAATAAAATTGCAGCCAAAATGGCTAAATGTATATATATACGAATATATATGTAATAATTTGCCATCCAATGTCACTAAGGCAACGGAAAGAGAAATCAAAAACTTCTTACCAACCCCATCGTACTGGGGGATAATAGTACGATGACTAATAACCCAAAGCTCAAAAAGCTAAGGGAAAAGGGAACGTTTGACATCTAAGCCCAAATAAAACTCTCGACAACTCATTATACTGAGGAGAATAATATGGCTAGTCCAGCGCAAACAACGATAGGTAAAGGCATGTCAAATCCGTTTATAGTTGGAAATTTGCTAAAAACTCCGTGAACCTATCATATTAAGCTCTTACCTCTACTAGCGAGATTTGAACTATTTCACCCATATCAACACATATAGACACCTGTCACAAACCTTTCATGTTAAGCTCTTATTTTTGATAATGAGATTTGAATCATCTCACCCATCTCACAAATCATCCCACATATACTTCAACAAACAATTGTTTCGTGATCCTCACCCAATCAATGGATCTGCCTGCTTTTCAGGTAAGTCACCCCATAATCCTGATCTGATCATTGATTCTATCTGCTTTCTAGACAAATCACCCCATAGGCCTGCCAGTAATAACTCTGTCTACGGTTTCGTAATCCTGATCCGATCACCGGCTCTGTCTACTTTCTAGACAAGTCACTCTATAATCCTAACCCGATCATTGATTTTATCTACTTTCCAAACGAATTACTCCGGAGGCATGTCGGCCATACCTCTGTCTGTAATTTCGTGATCTTGACCTGATCACCAGCTCTGTCTACTTTCCAGGTGATTCACCCATGATCCTGACCCGATCATTAATTCTTTCTGCTGTTTAGATGAATTACTCCATAGGCATGTCAGCCATACCTCTATCTACAGTTTTGTAATCTTTACTCGATCATTGATTATGTCTGCTTTCTAGATGAATTACCTTGTAGGCATGTCAGTCATCCTTTGTCTGCGATTTTGTGATCCTGATCCGATTACCAGCTCTGTCTACTTTCTAGGCGAGTCACCTAATGATCCTAACCCAATCATTAATTCTGTCTGCTTTCCAAGCGAATCACCCGTAAGTATACCAGTCATACCTCTATTTGTAGTTTTGTGATCCTGACCCGATCACTGGCTCTATCTGCTTTTCAAGCGAGTCATCCCATGATTCTAACCTGATCATTGATTCTGTCAACTTTTCAAGTGAATTATCTCGTAGGCATGTCAGTCATACCTCTGTCTACAGTTTTCTAATCCTAATGTGATCACTGGTCTGTCTGCTTTCCAGGCAAATCACTCCTAAATTTTAAATTGATTCTATCTATTATCCAGGCAAATCATCATGACTCCATCTGCTATCCAGGCGAGTCACTCTCATAACAAACAGTAAAACTAAAGTTTTTATGACCACACCATACCCATAACAAGTTTCATCTTCCGCAACTCTACCCTCCAAAATTTCATAAGTCCACAATTCAGATTTTTACCCCGATTTTATCTGTTATCCAAACGAGTCATTCCCACAACTATAAAAAAAGATCACCTAGCTATGGAAGTGACACAATCTCAGCAAGCTCCATTACAAAAAAAATTCTTTTTCAGGAAATCAACCCCAAATCCCCATGAATGTCAGCCCTTACGAATATCACCAAAACATTCATTAGAAGGACACAAGCACATCACGCAGGAAGTTTTTAAATAACACAATATATTGGAACAAATTGAAATGTTTGTGTTATTTGTAGAAAAAAGAAGGGCGAGAAAAAAATATTTTTATTCTTCATCAAAATCAAAGAAAAAAAGGAGAAAAGAAGCAATGAATTAAGACTTAAGGATTCCCTAGGGTCCATAAGCTTGCCTCTATTTCCTCAATAGCCTCCCGATAAGTTTCCTCCATTGACGCTAACACTTGACACGCAACTCGTCTTCACTGATGGCCAGTTGTAGAGTAGCATGAGCCCTGGCCTCCTCAAGTGCCTTGTTTCTCATGTTGACCGCTTGTTGGAGCTGTCTTGATATAGAACAAGTTCATCTTGCCTCTTCAACATCTTATCTTGCTTTGCTTGAGTGGCCTCTAGTATGGCTTGAGCCTTGGTAATAGTCTCGCGAACATTGTCTATCGTAGTTTGGTTGGCATTGAACTCAAATTTTACTTGTTCTATTTCTTCTTTGATAGCCTCTTGGTTTGCCTAGAGGCTACCAACTTCAGTAGTCCAAACTTTCTCTTAGCGACGAAACTCTTCTTGCCGCGCAATCATTTTCGCTCTCCGACAAGCAACCTCAATTTTCGTTATAGCGATAGCGTCAGCCCATCAAAGAGTGTCCAATGCTCGAACTTGGTCATCCAGAGCAGTCAACCAAGCTCGATAAGGAGAAGCTCATTCATAACCACCGATGTTCTCAACGTTATTCAAATAGTTCAATAACATTGGACGCCCGAGCTCTATAGAACGACGACCTTCCAAGAATATGGATACACAATGCCGCTATAAATGAAAGACATCCATGATGCTATATTGATAAAATTCTTGGAGTGTATCATCGTTAGGAACAACTTGAGCAGTTGTTGGTACTAATGTTGGAGCAGGAGATGCAGAAGGCACCATAGGAGGTGGTGTCGCCACGGTAGGAGAGGTTTGACCCCTTAGCACTGCTGAGATGTGTGGTACCAGCAGCTCTAGTAGCGGGCAGGATGAATCCAAACAAACTCCAAAGGAGGACTCTCCTATTAAACGTTTCCAGTGCTAGACCCTGCCCCTTAAAAAAAAAACATCAATGAAGATTTAGAAGTAGGAGGTACTCTAGTTGAGGGCCCTGCACCAGGATTAATGGACGGAGAGGTGGCAATGACCTCTATGCTTGCTGCCATAGGTGGAGCCATGTTGCAGGAGCAGCACCTGGCAAACTATCCGGTTAAATGCCAACTTTTGCAAGATGAACATAACAAATAACTGCTAAAAAAATAACAGGACGTAAGTAATAAATGAGAGTTACACAAAGAAGAATACCAAAAGGACCAGTTGATACAACCGAAGGAGGAACACTCTCATGAATGAATGTCTCCAATTCCTCGAGATGGAGGTGATTGTACTTACTAGTGTTGTGGATATCTCTCCTCCGGGTAAGATTGGATAGGTCGTTGATATGCTCATCATTGAGATCAACCAGCAAAAGTATAAGGATTATCTCTCCTCCGGGTCGGTTAATCTGACCACAATGAGGTGCTATCGCTGTGTGATCTCTAGAACCCGTGAATCGGGTAAAGAGAAATTCTTCGTTAATCAGGGATCCTTTGAGTCTGCGGCCATAGAGCTGTCGTACAAACGAAAACCCTAGGGGAAGGCTCTTTTCTTTCTGCCAAAGATGGACAGAAGACTAGCTTCACAAGAACTCAACTTCAAAATCAAAATCGTCGAGCAAGACGAAGAGCCCTCAAAGCCGACATAAGATGCAAGGCAAAGGCAGAAGCAGAATGCAAGGATATGAGTTTACCTCATGAACTGGCTTACGTGAATCGTAAGACTAGTGAAAATCACGTAAAACGCAAAACTGAGCCAACATGTGATGAAAACTCTCCACGCGAGGTTAAGTATGAACTTGAACTTGAACATGAAATTGGCACAGAATGCCAAGTTGACATAACTCGCGTAAAATGCAAGGCTAATTCCAAAGCTAAGCCAGCATGTGAAGAAAGCTTTCCACGCGAGGCTAGTAAACTTGGGCAAAAATATGAATCAAGCATAAAACGCGAAGCTAAAACTTGTGTAAAATGCAAGGTTAAGGCAGCATGTGTAGATACTCCCCAACACGTGGCTAAACAATCACTAGGAGTTAAACTTCTTCAAAAATGTTAAGCCAATGCAAAACGCGAGGCTGGTGTAAAATGCGAAACTATATCTCAGCCTCGCGTGAGAGTTTTAAAACATAAAGCTAACTCCCACCTCTACGTAAAACACCAAGATACAAAACTCATGCTAATAAATAGAGTGTTGAACATCTGGCAGACCAGCAGCTCGATACTATTACTCGTGGAGAGCTTCAGAAGTCATCCAAACTTACCAATTTGCTGAAAGAGTCCCATACCCCAGAACGTGATTGAAAACTCCTCTTCCACTAAAGTCCTTGATCTAAGAGAATACTTGACAAATAAAAGGAAGGCAAATCAATCACATACTACATGCCATTGTGAGCATTTGATTTCAGCTATATTAAATAACTGCTATTATAATAATCAAAGAGTGTCTGTATTTTATAGAATAATTAAACGAAATCAAAGTACTCCAAAAAGGAGAAGGGGTAATATGAAACGAATTAACAATGAAAAAGAACTGAGCGTGGTGACCTCAAATATTGTGGGCAAAGACAAGAAGATTCTAGAGAAGGAACAAGAATCAGACACGGAGGATGAAGAACCTCACTACTTCACCCAACTCAAGATCGGCATCACTGCTCTCCAAAATTATAAAAGACTCGCAAGAGGATCTAAGGATGATGATACTGACCATTCGGCCATAGTATCATCACGGTCATATGGTTCCTCTTGACCAATGAAATCAATATCGCATGTGGTGGATAGGCCCGATGACATAGATCAAAGAATGGAAGCCCACGAGCGATTAATCCATAAGCAACAAAAGACTATCAACGAACTCAAGATGATACTTATGAAAGTAGTTGAAAATACCCAGAAAATAGCAAAAGACAAGACTAAAACCTCTTCTTCAAAACAACCCAAAACAAATGAGGATAAGAAGAAAGAAGAAAAAGCTTACTTTGATCATGGAGAAGACTCTAAAATTTTTTGGCTAACCCTTATGCAGAAAAGATAGAAAAGCTCCAGAATCAACTAGATGCGTTAGTGTAAAATAAGGATCTGAAAGAAGTGGGGATTTCAAGACCTTACCCACTGGAGTGGGATTTCGCTCCTTTTCCTGAAAGTATAAACCTCTCAATTTGGAATCATATGGCGGGAAGGGATCTCCAAATTAGCAAATGTATTATTTTCTATCGCAAACCGGTCATTTGATAGGAAATAATCCCATAATGACCAACATATTTTTGAGAACCCAGCGAGGACCTGCTTTTATATGGTTTATGCAGTTGCCCTTAGAGACCATCAAAATCTGGTATGATGTGGAAAAGCAATTTATAGCACGTTTCTTCGAGGATGATACTGAGATATCAGTTTATTCCCTTCTTGCAATAAAACAAGGAGAAGAAGAGACAGTTAAAAGCTTCATAGAACGCTTTTGGAAAAAATCCATGCAATGTCGACACAGTATGACCCATGAAACCTTGGTAGAAACTTGTAAATATAACTTCAAGACTGGTGTGCTGATAAAAATGGGATATGTAGAGTCCAAGACCTGGAATGACCTGTTGAAGTAAGGAGAGTAGGTGGAAGATATAATTCGTCGGATAGAAGAACATCGCACTACGAGGAGCTCTGCAAACAACAGGCCATATCTACAGAATTCTAAAATAATCCCAGACCTCAAAATCCGAGAAGCGCGGGCCCAAATAGGCCCTAACTAGACAGGACGTACTCGTTCAAGACAGAGAAAATTGGTACTATGTTTTACCTCCTCAATAAAAAGGGCATGCTGATCCAGAGAATTGAAAGCCAGAAGTTGCAAGAAAAACCAATGATCCTAATTACTGTTTGTTCTATCAGAACATTGGGCATCCAACCAAAGATTGCTACCCTTTCAAAATTGAATCCAAGCATTGATAGAGACTGGTGTCCTCCAGTTTAAAAAACTAAAGAAGGTTTCTGCGAATATGGCAACTCTAGTCGTAGGAACCAATGAGTTTTCCGTCGGAGTGATCTCTGTACCAGCAGGAAAGCTGATGATAGTTAATCATGATCTCCATAAGATGGAGTAGAAGGGACTCACTCCAGTAACTACAAAAGGAGGAGAGATTATGTGGGTTCATTCAGATCTTCTAAAGAATGAACAATGGTCTTCACCCAGCATTTGAGGAAAGACACGAACCAGTAATACCATAACTGCGAATCTTGAAAAAGACTATATCACCAATGCATTGACGGATTCGGGAGAGGAGGCCATACCTTTGGCCACTCACCAAGATGAATCAGGCCCAGCTGGCACTAGATCAAGAAAGATTTACCTTAAAAACTACTCAAAGGTGGGACTCAATAAAGGGGCACAGGGGGAGCCTGGAAGACAAAAGGAACTTCATTTCCAAAAGAATGCAAGGAAGGACGACGAAGAGAAAGCCACACCATTTCAGTTCGACATAATGGCTTAGTTAACCAACATCCCTGCTTGTGTCATCTATATGAGCTATTGCAGCTGTCCAAGTCAACCCGAGAAGCATTTAGGGAGGCACTCACGGATTTTGCAAATCGTTGAACCATCCAACGAGAAAAGGAATTCTTTCCCTCACTGTCATCAAGAGACAAGGCAAGTTCCATGTATCACCTTTACGCTAGAAGATATACAGATGAAGAACATCAAGCATAATAGGTCCTTGTATTATATTGGATACGTCGGATCGACCCAAGTGAGTTGTGTTCAGATTGATCCCGCGTCTACAATAAGCGTCATCCCAAGAAGGTTAATGTAACTCTTGGGATCGCTCGACATCGTCTCACACCAACAAACACTACGATATTTGGATTCAATGTTAATGACAGCAGCCCCCTCAACAAGATTAGGCTCTGATATCATATTGGAGACTTAAAAACAGAGGTCACATGTTATGTCATTGATGCAGACATGTCATATAACATCTTTTAGGACGGCCATGGATCCACGCCTACATGATAGTCCCATCGACTCTCTACCAGTGCATAAATTACTATGATGAGTAAGGAGAGGTCTGAACCTTGATTACAAATAAGCAACCTTTTAAAGGGGTAGAGAATTATTTCATAGATGCTCTGTTGTATAAGGAAGCCCACGAAGCTCTTGACGGGTTAATTGAAGAGCCTTACAACAACAACAACGAAGAAGATTCCAAGCACGAGTTTTTAGGCGAGGAAGATAAGGAATATGAAATAAATTCGTACATATATTTCAATAAAATCAATGTAATCGAGACTGCTGATGACGTAGACAAATGGGTTATCAATGAAAACTTAAACTTTGCTTATTTGCCTGTTGTTGCTTCTGATTCAGTGCCGTCTTGTACCAGCACAGAAGTAGATGGCTTGTCCGAATTTAAAATTCTGGCAGCATATCACCTCCCTATAAGATCATCTCTCCTTTCTTGGTCCGAAATAATCAGTGATCAAAACATTGTCTTTGGAGTACCTGCGTGACAACCGCATCAAAATCCTATAGTGTTCGGAAAAGTGATAACACAACCCAATCGAGACCAAAGTAGTGAGAGTGATGAGCAAACGTCACCTCATTTTCATCATTATGAACAAAAATCTTAACAAATGATGAAAAAGATGGGTTATAATTTAGACCAAAAGTAAGGGTTAAATTTTGGTAAGGGACAACAAAGTATCCTACCTTCCTTCATGCCAAAAGAAAAAGGTCTTCACTACTACCACTGGACCCGAAGAGAATTAGGGTATGTATCAACTCTTTCTACATCACAGGACGAGCCTAAAGTGACAATCCCAACCGACAATGGCATTAGTTTACCAAACTGAGATTTTGATGGAAGTACCAGTCAATATTCTAATCTCTCGCAGCAAATATGGTTTTAGCTGTACAAGAAAGCGATAAGGGACGAATTGATCTTTAGGATGAGTCCTGAGCTAAATACATGGATACCCTCTGAGATGTCCGTTTTGAACAACGAGACCCATTCACAAAAGACAAGGTAACACAAGTCAATATGGGGAGTAAAGAGGATTCAAAGTCCATTTTCATAAGTGAAACTCTGACTCCCACAGAAAAAGAGCTTATAGCTCTTGTCAGGGAGTATATAGATGTATGCACTTGGAGTTATGAAGATATGCCTGGGCTTAATTCCCAGGTCGCGATGCATTGCTTGAATATCAAAGAAGTTGTGAAGCCCGTCAAGTAGCAGCAAAGGCGCTTCCGACCAGAGTTAATAGAGGCCATAAAAGCCGAAGTTAATAAGCTGATAAATTCAGGATTCGTTCAAGAGGAGCAACATCCCAACTGGGTGGCAAATATAGTGCCCATGCACAAAAAGAATGGTAAGATCATAATATGCATTGACTTCCGGGATTTAAATGTCGCATGTCCTAAGAACAAATTTCCCTTGCCAATTACTAATGTAATGATCGATAACACGTATGGGTATGAGAAGATGTTTTTTATGGATGGCTTATCATGTTATAACCAAATCAAGATGCACCCAGATGACGAGATGCACACAACTTTCAGAATGTCACTGGGGGTATACTATTGTATAGTAATGCCCTTTGGACATAAGAATGCCAGAGCTACCTATCAGCGCACTATGAGCATCATATTTAAAGAACATCTGTGCAGAATTGTGAAGTGTTATGTCAACAACTTAGCTATCAAAGCAGGAACAAAGACGATCATCTCCAAAACTTAAGAACGGTCTTCAATCTCATGAGAAAGCATCATCTGAAAATGAACCCTGCCAAATCTTTCTTGGGGTATCTAGTGCCAAATTCCTTGGATTCGTAGTTACTTCAAATGGGATTTACCTTGATTCTGACAAGGTGAGAGCAATCAAGAAAATACAACCACTGCAAAATCTGAAGGAGCTGAGAGGGCTATAAGGAAAGTTGGCCTACATCCATCGCTTCATCTCCAACTTATCAGGATGATGCCAACCATTCTCTAAACTCATGAAAAAAGGAGTTTCTTTCGTGTGGGATGAATCATGTTAGCAAGCGCTCGATAACCTTAAGGAATATTTTACAAAACCTCCCGTTCTTATGGCCCCCGTACCAGCAAGACCATTCCTCGTGTATGTGAGGGCTATGGATCATGTGCTAGGTGTATTATTAGCTCAATATAATGAGCACAGTCATGAACATGCTCTCTATTATTTGAGCCGCATGATGATGGGAGCGAAATATCGATATAATCCAATTGAGGAGTGTCTAGCTCTAGTATTCGCCATTCAGAAGATGCATCACTATCTCGCCGGACAGACAATCCACGTCATATTCTGGGTTGACCCATTAAAAATTCTTATGACAAAGGCAGGCTCATTAAACGGCAGATTGGCGAAATGAGCGTTGCTACTTTCACCATTTGATATCCACTTTGTTCCCCAAAAGTCCATGAAATGACAGGCGATCGCTAAGTTTCTCGCAGAGCATCATGTTTCGAGAAGTTCTAAGTTACATGAGAACATTCCCGACAAGTTTATAGAAGTCAATATAGTTACCAAGGAACAACCATGGCAGTTGTTTTTTGACGGTGCCGCAAGAACATCCATCACAGGAGTGGGAGTGGTGCTTATATCACCACACAAGTATATAATTTCCAATGGGTATTCACTCAAAGAGCCATGCACGAATAACATGGTAAAATATAATGCACTTATTATTGGTCTGAAAATGGCTTCGCAACTGGGGTGCACTGTCTGGAGGCATATGGAGACTCTAAACTCATCGTCAATCAGATGACAGGTTATGAGTATTATTTTTTACATATTTTCTCCAATATTTTATCTATTTTTATATATAAATATTGCTACTCGGATATATTTAGTTAGTTTTTATAGGTAACAAAGGATTTGTAAGAAAGAGAAGAAGAAGAAGAAACAAATTTATTAAGAATATGAGTAAAGAAAATCAATTAAGGTGAAGACAAAAACTCAAATGCAGCAACGACAATTTCAAGAGCTTTTTCCGCCAAGATAAAGCTTAAACAAGAAACATTTGTGTAGGATAAATTTGTAGATTTATGCATGCGCACAGAGTCAATATATATTTTATTGTCTGAACCAGTTTTAGGTTTATTTCATTCAAATGTATTATTACAGTTTCTGAGCCAGACCTAGTTGACTGATTCTGGAGTAACTCAGTCAGCATTCTTCCCTCCTTTTTTGTTGTTGTCTTTCTTCACTGTTATTGCCTTGAGTGCATGAGATTAACATCCTAAGCTGATTAATGTGGTCAGCTTTAGGATTGTATATTCAGGTCATAAACCTCTTTAGATTTTCTCGTGTGGTGGTAATTTTGTTGGATAATATGATCCTATTTGTACACGTTGTGAGCCAGTTATTCTTACGCCTATTTTTTCTTTCAGACTGGGAAATTTGTAAGCAAAACAACTAGGAAATCATATTTTGCAAACCCTTTTATAAAGATTTTTTACTCCCCAAGTTTAAAGAGCTTCGTTAACTTTTCTATGTCCCTCCCTATGATATGACACTTCCACTAAACCAAATATTAATGCGCCCCGGCCATATTAGATACGACATCCATGTCCATCTGCCTACGTTCTTCCTATGGAGTGGCACTTCCCGTCAACCAAAAATCGACGAGTCCAGTCGTGTCCGACACGACACCCATGTCTAACCTCGTCCAGTTGTTACAAATGTTTGAACTCTTCATTCACCTCTATAAAGATAGATAAGGTAGGGTATTTTATCCCATTCGTCTTGATATAAAATTTATGCTTATTTTACTTTTTCTTCTTATGTGAATAACAACAAAAATATTATTTGTATGTGTTACAATTAGAAATTAGAAATGCACATCATACATATAAGGAGATCATGATGAACAATGCCAACAATATAGGCCTTATATATGTGTATAGGGATTAATGGAACATGTAGGAGCTAAATTTTCTCATAAAGTTGTAAAACTCCACCTGCCCACATATATTCTTTGTTTGAGCTCCATGTCTTATGTCTTTTATCTCCTCATAGGGTTCGTTCGTACCAAAATTCAAAGGTTATAGCATTGGTTTGACCTCTGATTATGTGGATACAAAATTAACAGTTTTCTAACAACATAACATTTCATTCTAAATGACGGATAGACAAACCAAAATTATGTCTCATGATCTTTGATATGAGGGGATAGTTCAACTCCATTAAGTCCAATCAAGGAAAAGATTATAGGATGTGGAGTTTTTGACTTTGCAGGAACAAACTTTCCTCCTATACCATTTGACACCTATTAGTCCCATACACACATAAATATGTGTATTGAAAATCTCATGTTTTGCCTTTTTGATGTAGACTAAATCCTACTATATTGATACATCCCTCAAGTTTATATATACCAAAAAGTTATCGTTATATGGTTGGTTTGCCCAACAATGAGTGGATATGAAATGTTATGTGTCACGCCCCACACCGATATATGGTAAATGAGTACATACAAGTATCGGTAACATATTTGGTTTGAATATACTAAAACCTTCAGTATGATAACAATAGTTAAAATAGTTTTTATTAACCACAGATTCCTCCCGCAAAAAGGCTAGCTACGATTACTTAATAGTTTTATTGGCATCTTTATAAACTAATCAAGTTATTGTCTCACATCCAATGTGGGACTATTGAACTAGAGTATTACATTCTCCCCCTTGGGGACCTAACGTCCTCACCAAAGGGGCACATAATACATTAA